>DVZL01000042.1:0-34992 GCA_018236625.1 Lasaia peninsularis
GATAAATCTCAGGCTAGTTAGTGCACAGTACTAGGTACTCCGCCCCCTATCTTGTTGATACCCATATATTCTCGCTTGAATGATATATTGTCGTACATAAAAATTAATCAAAAAATATTATTATTATTTACACAAAATGCAAAACATTATAATTTCATTATTTAAAATAATGAAATTTACGATAAAATAGAAAAACAAAACAATGTTATATTGACCGCTTCGTTGGTCGACGGATAAGCGTACAAGCGTCCATCCTCCTGTCTGACACCTGTATCTCATGAACCGCAACAGTAAGACAGATTAAATTTTACACAAATAAAAAATTTCAGTTGTCGTTGATAGATAATGATACTTAACCCCTCGTGCGCATGACCGAGTCGCACTTGGCCGTTTTTTTAATTTATTCTTGACCAGCACGGCGGTTAAAGAATAATTATCAAACAATCGAGATGCTTTAATCGAGTCGCCGGCGACACTGGATTGAAAGTTCTTAGCTACACGTTATGCAGCAACGATTCTATTAACACAAAAGGTGGTGTAGAAATAACTTTGGTATATATTTTCCAACTAAGTTACATGAACTGGGTCAAATGCGCTCTTGTTTTTAAGAAAATTCTTTAAACTAACTGCATCAATATCTTTGTTTGAAAGTTGGAGCGATGCCAGCTCACACTTGACCGATTATGGATTTGTATTTTCGAAGCTGAAACGTAAGTTATTAATATAATTAAGGGTTTTATTATCTATCAGGTACGACTAAACAAGCAAATTATTAAAAAAAGTCCCCATAAAAAAGTTAAGAAATAAATATCGTTAAGCGCACGTCCCCGAAATGGTATGCAGATGTATATGCACCCACGATTAGCCGACTAAAAGTGTACTTCATTTTGAAAATTTCATTGGTACATGGTGGGGTTGAAACCTGGACTACCAAAATAGCAGTCCGAAGCGCGTACCATTGGGCCACCGAGGCTCAAAAAAGTTAAATTACTTTATAACTGTTTAATTTATAAAACAAACTTTGGATGTTTTTTATATACCCTGAATGGGAATAAAAGTACCTCTGTAGTCGAGACTCGAGCGTAGTAATTGTCTGACTTTGACATACGAAGTCTCAAGTTCGATTTCCGGGCAGGGAGTTTTTTCCCTATGATTTATTCAGTTTATCTGAGAAACATAATGTTGCCAGTGATTAGACTTTGCCCGATATGGCAACGGACTTTCTACCTGTCATATTATGGAACTAACATCGTCGGTTAATCATTGGTACGTAAGTATGTTCCTCTATATCCGTATCGATAGTATTCCTGTAGGAAAATTTTAATTCCAAAACAGAAAAAATAAATTATTTTATCCATAAAGAGATTAAGCCATGTAAGCTGGGAAAGCAGCCGAAGACATATGCCAAGAAATCTCATATAACACATATGTGAATGTTCCTAAATCTTCGATTATTAGTAGGTGTATATATAACTAGCTAAGCCCGCGACTTCGTCCGCGTTTTTATTTCATTATTTTATTTTAAACATTTCTAAAATACAGGTACCTACTAACAGACAGACTGTTTTGGTATATGTACTTACATTGTAAACATACATAAGTATGCATTTAGTGAAAAGCGGTTATTTCAATATTACATGCAGACACTCCCATTTTATTTAGGTATTATTAAAAGTAAGTAAAATTTAAGTTATTTTTTTACTGAATGCATATGTATGTTTACAAGGTATACATATACTAAAATATATTTTTTAGAATTTTTGTCTGTCTGTCTGTCTGTTTGTACCCGCTAATGTCTTAAACGTCTGGATCGATTTTGACGGCACTTTCACTGGCAGACAGCTTATATAATAAGGAACGGCTTAGGGTACTTTTATTTTATGCCTACTCCGTGGGGAACTGAACCCGAGCCTCGATCAAAAAAATTATTTAAAACATTTAAAGAATATATAAAAACTTTAAATAATTTTCTTGATCGTCTCATTTGTCGAGGGGTTAGCGTGTATGCTAACCCCTCGACAAATGAGACGATCAAGAAAATTATTTAAAACATTTAAAGAATACATAAAAAACTTATAAAAGGAGTAAATTAGAACAAATGACATAATTGTCTAGCCGCGACAGTTGCACATGCCGATGGCGGACATTGTGATTGAAACAGATGTAGAAGGGTCGCAGAGGGACTACGGACCAGAGACCACACTTCCACTCCTCCAACTTAGGGCTGCCAACATGACAATTTTATAAGGAACTAGCCTGCGACTTTATCTGCGTTTTTATTTATTTATTTTTTTATTTTATACATTTTTTTTAAATATAATTCTAAAATAAAAGTACCCTAAGCCATTCCTCACTAAATTAAATTAACTGCCAGTAGAAATCTGTCCAGGCGCTTCAGAGATTAGGGACAGACAGACAAAAATTTTAAAAATACTGTTTTGGTATATGTACCTTGTAAACATACATATTATGTATCCGTTCGTCCATCCGTCCATCCGTCCGTCCGTCCGTCTGTCTGTCTGTCTGTCTGTCTGTCTGTCTGTCTGTCTGTCTGTCTGTCTGTCTGTCTGTCTGTCTGTCTGAATATCTGTTTGTACCAGCTATCACTGAAACGGCTGGATCTATTTTTACGGGACTTTCAGGGGTAGACACCTAGTGTTATAGGGAATGGCTTAGGCTATTTTCATTTTAGAATTTTATTTTCGAAAAGTGTAAAACAACATACTTAACTAAAATAAAACGCAAACGAAGTCGCGGGAACAACTAGTCATTAATAATTGATATTATCCAAATTGATAAAATGCGAAACCGACAAGTTATTTAGATAATAATATATTAATGGAGAATATAGAATATACAAAATGTCTCTATTATTTGTCAATATTTACGAAAAAATCTCAACAGCGATATAATACGCAGTCTAATCTTTTTCTGTGATTAGGCTACGAAATGAGGCTGTAAGTTTACAAAAAACATAAATTCTTTTCTAAGAACACTCATGTAGTAATTGGGTCTACTACATTTTTATTTTGCCCGAGAAAAATACTATAAATGACTATCAAATAATGCCTCACAAGCATTTATATAATACTAGCTTTCCACCCGGGGCTTCGCCCGCGTGAATTATTTAAATAACGCAGACAACTTTCAAAGGGCAGACATTTTTCCGACTAATACTAATAATAACACTTTTTGCGTAAAAACATACCCTCTTTTTAAATGTAGTCGATTAAAAAGTAGCCTATGTCCTTTCTCAAGGTCAACTCTATCTTTGTACTAAATTTCATCAGTTTAGTGGTTTAGGCGTGGAAGCGTAACAGACAGACTGACAGGCAGAGTTACTTTCGCATTTATAATATTAGTACGGATTACTATTTTTATGCTCAACAGAGCCAAAACAGCAAATATTCATGTCTTTAGTTTCATTTAAGAACCTAATTAAAACATTTCTCATCTATACAAATAAAAAAATGGGAAAGTCTGTATGTAATATTAGAATAACTGCTTTTTACTAAATGCATATGTCTACAAGGTAATAATACCAAAATGTTTTTTTTAGAATTTTTGTCTTTCTGTCTGTACTCGCTAATCTCTGAACAGGGCTGGATTGTTTGATTTTCACTGGCAAATAGCTGATGTAATAAAGAATGGCTTAGGCTGCTTTTATTTTAGAAATGTATAACATAGGATAATTAAAAGTAAAAGTAAGCTTTATTTTAGATTTTAAGGAGGGGGTAAGGGAGGGGAAGATCCAGCCCAAATACGACCAGCTACTAATGTATAAACACTCACTTTTCACCACTTTTAAATGTACATAGGTAAAATAGCAAACTTCCATAACATCAGTAATAACCCTGTTTTATACCTCGCCACCATAATTTCAGTAATAACAAGACCACGATAAACATTTACAAATAAGCGAATCATGAGGACATAGTCATAAAATATCACAAAGCTACCAATAAAATAACCTGTTTTATGAGACGTTAATTTGAACAAAAGTTTATTTAGAAAGACAGCTGTGTGTGCTCATTTATTTGAAGGAAGGTATTATATGTATAACCGGAAAGTTAGAGTCAGATATACCTAAATACGAACAAAACCCTGGCTAATCAAACTGAAGGACATCCTTAGATAAATAAAGTACCTTCACATAACATATTATCCCCGAAGGGATAGTCAGAGGTGTGCTAGTATATCCACGATTCTTAAGTCCAGTAGATATACTAGAACACATCCACGATTAGCCAAGGTACTAGGGCCCTTGATGTGATAGGTGGCAAGCCTATAGGCACTTCGAGCACATTCCGATCCCGGGCAATGTAATGCTTACTCAGAAAAATCTGAAAAACATTTTTAAGAAAAATTGCCCGACCTCGGAATTGAACCCGAGACCCTACGTGGCTAACGGTCTAAACAGGCGACACCTGTACCGTTACACAATAGAGGCGATAATAAAAAGTAGAAAAGTAAAGAAATAAAAAGTAAGGGCGAGAATAAAAAGTAGCCAATCTACTTCAAACATGGCCCATTTTTGAAGTCGATTGGCTACTTTTATTCCTTTTTCTTAAGGAGTTTTCTTAGGAGTAACTTAAATTTAATCCATGAATTTTCGCATTCGCATTAATTAAATCTGATTTTTCACTGTTTTTTTACTAACCGTGCGAAGCCAGGCCGGGCAGTTAGTTATTTATAATAGGCGTCTAATTACTGCCATTTTAAATTTGGATGACTAGTTTTTACATCGATATAATTTATTAGATGCACTTATTGGTTTGATCTCTAGAGTGCTATAAATATAATATATACTAGTAAACACAGCACTGACTTTTGCGTTGTGTACTATTTAAATAGTCTTTTGTTATCTAAAGTAAAGCGGTAACATCATTACCTAAGCTCATTGAATGAGACTTAGTAACTATAATAAAACACACGTTACTTTAATTTCTTCATAAGCACTTCCATGTACACTGTCAACTAAACAAAGTTATATAAAGAGTCGCAAAAATTAACTAATTTTACTAAACGTGTACATAACACGACACACGATAATTATTAACTACATTAAAACTGCTGCCATCTTTTATGCCCGTACCTACTTTTTTGATATTGTAAAACTTTTAAAAATTCTGTGAAAAATTTAAATAAATTTCAAAAGAAGATATAACCTTGATGGACAGGTGGGCTTAGTTTGAGGTTTTAGTAGAAAGATATGATTAATTATGAATGATATTTATAACGGTTATTTCTTTGAAATTTCGTTAAATTAAAAAGAAACAGAATTGCTCGTATTAATACTGAATACCCAAGATAGGATACTACTTCATATATTTCTCCCGTGTTGGTATGAGTTCTCCGTCTTACCAAAACCTGCTGCCATAATGACTTTGTCGTATTCCGGTTCGAAAGGAAAGGTAGCCGGAATACTTGCACATAAAGTTTAACAGCCCGGCCACAGGACGGCGACGCACATATAACATCCATGCTGTGTATAGGCAACGGTTGTCTCTTACCATCAGGAGGGCCGTGTACTTGTTATACAAAAAATATACAAGCGATTGGAAAGCGTTTCTTTTTAAAGTCTGTTAATAATAATAATCGTAGGTTTTTTGCAACATACTTAACCTATCTGTACACTATTCATGTAACCTCTATCTGTAAGTTACCTAATAACCCAGCTACTGGACAATAACGCTCCTAAAACATACATGATGTTAACAGGGCATAGCTGTCACGAGAGCTGGGTGCTTGTTCGTTGTCTTATCTCAGAAAAAAACTTAGAGTACTACAAAAAATGCTGAATCCATTTCAATCTGTGATAGCTAGGCAGTTGAAATTTTCAGACTATGTATTTTTATGTAAATTGAAACTAATATTTAAGACTCCCGTGATTACGTGATTTTTTTCCGTTTTTATAAAAAAATATACCTATGAGTCCGACCCGCATTTTTAGAATAAGGTTTTCAGCTTTGAGAATAAGGCCATTCCTTATTAGAATAAATAATCTGATTTTAAAGCAGACGAAATAAATTAGGAAAACAAGTCACACTGAAGTCCTTCTTTAGTCTAATAAAAGCAGCCTTTTCGAATTTGTTAAGAGACTGGCGTATTACGTAGATAGACAGCCTTTTTCGTAAATCGCCTTGGAAAATAAAATCCCCAGACACATTTCCTCACTGGACCTAATTACTTAGACAATGTAGTCTAATAAAGCAGCTGAGTGGACATACTGCTCAACCATTTATATTTGTCTCAAATTGTGTACGTATTTATAACTTCTTGTAGAAAATATATTTGAATTAGAATACTCGGACTCGCGCACAAAGGATTCCGAATCATTAATATCTGTTAAAAATGCCGTCACAATTACGTTTCTTGTATGAGAGTCTCCTATATTTATTTGATGTAATGGCGGTAAAAAAATCCTATTTGTTCCGTACACTTCGGTTACGAAACCCTAAAACTTGCAATCCATGTATGTATAATATATTTTACCATGACAATACAATCATTTTTTCAAATATGATTAAAGGTAGTATTTACCGTTCAGTAATAATTCTGAAATAACAAAGAATTTTAAATATTCAACCTAAAACGCGAAAAAAGGACGTGCGTAGCGTTACAATTCATAGAGCCTCTACATAATATTGTAGCTTATGAAATACTAGCACTGGCATCATTTAACCACAGAGGCGATAACTCAAAATAATTTTAGGCTTGCGCGTAGAAGTAACCACCAATTATTATTAGTTAAGAATACATTTCTTGATTAGCATCATTGTATAAGGCTTCCACCGAAATTTATAACTAAAACTTTCTACTTTGTTTTTGCACTTATAAACTTTGCTTTTAGCGAAGGACTCAGAACCTAAAACTTGTCCATATATTGACTTTACTGTTACTGTCTTACAGAAATAAAAACTCACGTCATAAATATTGTAAATCCCGCCAAGTGCGAGTTGGACTCGCGCACAAAGGGGTCACGAAAAGTTGGTGATTGTATGGGATCCTTATATTTATTTCATTTGATTTTTAATGTTGTCGTCATGTCAATATTTGACTGCCTTCGTTAGTCAAAGGGTTAGCGTATAGGCCTTACTGTTCTGACCAACCTCGAGGTTCGGGTTCGACGAAAACAGACATTGTGTGATGAAAATATATGTCTCTATTTCCGGGTCTGGATGTTTATTAAAATTATAATTTAATTATTTTTATGCTTTAGTATTATTATTCACCTATATGTAATTAATTTTACAAAATATTATAATTTGTTTACTTTCTGACGATTTCATTCTCAGCTAATTTTATAGCTTTATTTTGGGCTACTTCTCCTAAACTACGAGTAGGTAAATGTCTAACGCTGGTACTTGATACGTTAGCTTTATTGTCAGTGTCCACTCAGTCTACTCCTAATTCATGCCTGTCATACAGACTATGACGACGTGCCTATATTTACCAAAAATACATTGTATTGAAGACTACCTGTGCCCGTGACTTCGTCCGCGTTTTTATTAAATTTTATACATTTCTAAAATAAAAATATCCAAAGTCGTTCTTTCTTAAATTAACTGCCAGTGAAAGTCCCGTTGAAATAGGTGGAGCCATTTCAGAGATAAGCGAGTGCAAACAGACAGACAAACAAACAAATATACTGTTTTGTACTGTTTTGGTATATGTTCCTCGTAAACATACATATCCACTTAGTAAAAAGCGGTTATTTTAATATTACATACAGACAATCCAATTTTATTTCTTTGTGTAGAGTATAGATTATTAAGCATATGAAAAAAACTTTTATATTATCTATTTAATTTTTTTATACTTATCAATGTCAGGCGGTACAAAGTTTGCCGGGTCAGCTAGTATCGAATAGAAAGTAAATATTTTACTTCGTCCTCGTTTGTCATGTACAAAAAAAATAACAAATAGACGAAAAGCTTATGTAAGGGATGATCTGGATTTTAATCAAGGCTCATACAATTGCTTATCTCTACATTAAGATAGAGCCAATAAAAATGTCTATTCGAATAAATATCTGTGAAATAGCAAAACGTTAGTGAAAATAAATCGAAGCATTCATTTGATGTTAAATATAAACAGAAGATGTTAAAGTCATAATAAACTAACTCGCATACAGAAACACCCTGTATAGCAATACTAACAGCAAATTGAGATATGTTTAGAGAAGTACATGTGGTGTAAAAATGTTTTAGCAGTGAGTTCGTTAGTCTCGCTAAAACTTGAGAACGGCTGGACCGATTTGGCTAATTTTGGTTTTAAATTATTTGTGGAAGTTCAGGGAAGGCTTAAAAAGTAACTAAATATGAAAAAATACTAGGAATATAGTGAAAATTAGAATTTCATTTTCCATCAAAAACTAATCCTTCCTGTGAAACATTTGTCTGTCATTGTGGTAGAATAATATGTTAATGGTATAATTAAAAAAGATGTTTTGCAGAAACTTTTTAACAGACAATTAAACAATAAATCATTTTCATTTCATATTATTTCAATATAATATAATGTAACATTTTGTAAACGTTAAATTTTGATAATTAAATTAATAATTAGAGTAATAGCCTATTTACAAAAATGATACAAAACAAAAACATTTTTTATACTTCTACGTACGTTTACTACAGGCCAGATTATGTTGTGATTGGTTTAGACATTAAGATTTTTTTACAAGCTTTTATAACCTACTCGAGTCTTTAATTTCTTAATTTATTGTTATCCCGTACTAATTCCCTTTTAATTCAACAGAAACTAAAATCCTGAATAAAAATTAACGATTACTTCGTCTGAAATCGAATTGAAAAAGAGAGTCCTGTAAAACTTTAAAAAGCTATCACGGGAATATAGCGTTTTACTGGAATAGTGTCTCTACGTGCCTCGTAACTGGGATTTGTGGTCACTCGAATTGAAATTTTATTGAATTGGAAATTCAATAGACATTTTATTGAATTGGAAATTCTTGTCACTTGGAAAGAATTGATTTATGTTTGGAGAAATAGATAAATTTTATAAATTTAACACACACATAAATTTATCACACCACACGCACACACACACACACACACACACGCACACGATTATCTATACAAACAAATAAAATTGAGTTGTCTGAATGTAATACTAGCTGGCCCGGCGAACTTTGTTCCACCTAACAGTCAATTATTATGCATGTCCTTTTAGCTGAATTTCTGTACGGACACAAAAATATTTGAGGAACATCTATGTATCTGCTTAATACACTTTTCAACCTTTCTAATTGATTTGAAAATACAAACAATGCATAAATGTCAATAGTTACTTACATTATTTGACAGGATGGACAATTAACGTTTGACAGATACTATAATCATTTATTGAAAATGATTCATTTTTATAATTATTTATTCATTGTTTTTAAGATGTATTCTGCTATTCGGGTGGAGACAAATCCAAGGAATCAAAAACAATGAAAATTGGTCCAAAAGATCTCGAGTTATAAGTGTTGTAACAATTAAAATAACCACTTTTTACTTAATAAATCAAACCGTATTTTTTAAAATTTTTGTCTATCTCTCTGTTTTTCTGTCTATCTGTTTGTTTGTATCCGCTAATCTCTGAAATGACTATACCGATTTGGACGGGACTTTCACTGGCAGGTAGTTAATTTAAAAATGAACGGCTTAAGCTACTTTTAAAATTTCGTTTTAGAAATGTATAAAATAAAATTATTAAATGAAAACGCGAACAAAGTCGCGGGCATAGCTAGTTCTTGAATAATTTATGACCCAAATACCATAGACCATTGTTTCGTTGCTCACAAAAAAATAAGAATATCCTGTATTTTCACAAAGCTTTGACTCACTCGAGGAATTTGGGTAATGATACTACTTTAACTTATAAGGTGACAAGATTATTTTGAATCATTTAAGCGTCGGTGGCCCGGTGGTACCCGATTCGGACTTCAATTTTATCAGTCCAGGTTCTGAAGGCTCTTAAGGTGAAGGAAAACATCAAGAGGAATCTTTGGATTTGTGCTCGATACGGCGACGGACTTGCCACCTCTCACATCGTGGGATCTAAAATTGTTGGCTAATCGTGGGTGCATATCTATCTGTTTACTCTTTTTCTTTATTTTACTATTGTTTATGGTTTGGCATTTATAATTGAAGTACCTGACCCGGCGAACTTCGTACCTACCGCCTAACAGTCAATATATTATGTCGTGTTACCTTTTAGCTTAATTAATTTAAGCTTTGATGGATGGATATATAAAAGTAGGTACATAAAAAAAGAGAAAAGAAAATTAAAAAAAAATACAAAAATCTTTTTTCGTTAACCTATAGAATAAATAATGCTAATAGATAATGGTACGAAACCCTTCGTGCCCGTGTCCGACTCGAACTTGACGGATTTTTAATATTTTTTCTAAAACATCTTCATATGAAGATTTAGTTCTGTAACATTATTTATTACATAGATAAGAAATCATGATCACTCATAAGTAATGTCATAAAAAAGTCCATTTATAAAAATGACATTGGTCAAGTCATTTTCGTTCATCCGTCACTATGTTTTGTTACGGAGTGTGTCAAGCTGTCGCAGCCAGCCCACACTACCCCTGTCATAAATTACGTACAATCTTTTGGGTCATCTTGTAGGAACATTAATAGCAGATATATTTATTGGATTACAAATAGTCGTACCTATATAAAAACTAGCGAATATGTCGGAGCATGGAAGTGTAAGTTCTGATCAAATAATCAAGTTTAATAAATATAATAAAATACTTATACATAAAATACGCAAAAACCCCGCCAAAGGGTTCCGTAACATCCTACTAATATTATAATCACGCAAATTTGTAAGTATCGATGAATTTATGTATGGGTGAATGTTATTCTTTCACAAAAAAAAACTAAAGGACGGATTTGAATGAATTTTTACTCGACCACCTCGTTGGCCGAGTGGCTAGCGTACACGCGTCGACTAACCGCGAGGCTCGGGTTCGATCCCGTCGGGGACAGGCATTTGTGTAAGCTATATCTAGTTAGTTACCTATAAAAACGGCAGGCAAAACAGACAGACGTACGGACAAACGAACTGGCAGACAGGCAGATGTCGTCCATCGATAGAAGTCAGTGCCCATGATAATAGGCTATTTTGTCTTTCTGTCACCAGGCTTGTCAAATTGTCAAAGATGTATTTTGCAAAATAAATATTTTGTAAAATAAATATTTGAGGACCCCTATATAACGAACTACCCAACTCAACCAGATGTCGCTGTCCACATTTAGATCGCAGTAATGGCAACGAATTATAGTCGTCGATTATGTTCGCCGAATTAGCAATTCATTTATAATACCTAAAAAAAGACTGTAAATTGTTTTATTAAAATTAGTTCTTTTTTGTTATTTTATAAATAATGGATACCGTACGGAACCTTTCGTTCGCGAGTCGGATTCACACTTGTCCGGTTTTTTTATTAATCTATGTGCCATCTACCGTACTATTCCGAAGGTATTTTCTACATTGTACGCCTCAGTGAAATCTATTGCCAACGAAAATTGTATACAAACGGATATTACTTTTCTACATGAAAAGAGAGTATATATTTTATTATTATGCTCCTTTCCTATGCGTCACGATTCATGCGTCACTATTTCGCATATTAACACACACAACTGTACACACTAGAACACACGAGCAATTTGTTCGTGGAATGCCGACCTTGGTCTCCCTGAGTTCAGTCTTTCATTATTTTCACATACATTAAAATGAGAGCATTTATCCCTGAAAGTTTAGCGATACAGCAATATTTATAGTTTGAAGCGCTCTTCGGTTTGATTATTTTTTTTTATTTTTTTTTCAAAATTTATTACTTTTTAAAATTCGTGATAAAACGCAGACTTGGATACAGCCTTTTCATAACAATTCAAAACATAGCTTTTCACACATCAAAAGGGAGCAGATAACTCTGATGAAGTATTTATTGGCGAAGCCATGATTACTTCATGATTATGACTGAACATTAAGGCTGCATGGACTAAGATCTTTGGCTTTACCTAAATAGAAATTAAAACAACAATTAAGTACAGTATCCTATTAAGTCAATATTATCTAAAAAGTTTCAGAATTGAATTTTTCATTAAATATGAAGCCGTTGTTCGTGGGAAATTCATTTGATTAAAACCCGAGTCTAGGGTTATACGGAGCGTTTGCTTTGCGAGCTGCAATGAATAATAAGTGATAACATTATGGTATTTTGTTTAGTGCTTATTTAATATTTTATGTTATGATTTTTGTGTTTTTTAGTAAAGACAGAAGAGACGTTTAAAAAAATAACCGTGTTTCGTGTTGATAATTATGTAATAATTGGGTTCGATTGTTGTGTGTATGTTCGTATGTGTTTGATCATCATTATTCACCAATAGAAGTCTATATCGATAGAGCTTTAATATATTTTTAACCGGGGTATAACAGTAAAATCGATTACTCCAAGTTTCAAATATATAGAAAATTTATCAAAGCTAAATTATGTGAAAAAATTATTGTCAGTCAGATGTAAAAAATGCTAGAAAATTGGCTCTCAATGTATTCATATATTATTTTAACGTAAATATATTTTTTCTGTAAGGCAAAGAACATTTAATTTTACATACATATTTAATTTGTTTGGTAAAAGTTAATATTAAGTTACTTAATATTAAGTATTTGGTACGTTTACACAGGCGTAAATAAAATTGGAGTGTCTATATGTAATATTAAAATAACCGCTTTTTACTAAATGTATATTACAAAGTACATAATATTATAATATTTTTTACAATTTTTGTCTATCTGTCTGTTTAAGTTTAGAATTTTATTTTAGAAATGTATAAAATAAGATACTTAAATAAAAATTAAATGGAAGTTAGGGGCACAGCTAGTTTTTTTTTATCATTATTATTATTGTTTATTTCTTTATTTCTCTCAGCTTTCCGCTGGTATTTCTACACTTACGGGTCATAAGTAAATGCAGTGTTTTATTTAATTTGGGCTGTTGTTTTCGTCGGTTTGCATTATTATTATGATAATTTCAATACACAGACATAGTCGCGTATATCAACTAGATTGAGATAATACGTAATGAACAAGTGTAAAAGGATCCAAAAAATTGACATAATCTGTAACAAAAAGCGATATTATGTTTTGTAATACAAGGGCCGTGAACAAAACTCGTACCAGTCCTATTACTGTCGAAAACTTTCTGGAAACGTCCAACTTTTAATTCTATCAAAAGTTATAATAAGATACTAAGTGTCAGTTTGTTCGAAACTAGGTCTTGGACAAGTTGAATAAGTTATTAATTATAATGGAAATGTTAAGTGGTTTTGTTTTCGGTTAATGTGTAATTCGTACTGTGGGTATTAAAGTTACTTCATTTATAGAGGTGGGCGATTACTAGATATAGGTACTCATTCAATTATGAAGATGTCTCGAGATGTCTCAATTATTTGTTACTTGTTGAGAAGAGTGAATTGTGACCATTAATTTTTTTTTGGTAAAATAGGCTTCGGCTAAAAATATCGATATATCAAATTATCCATATTTTTTTGGAAAAAAATCGATGTAAATGTTCAAATACCAATAACGTATGAGTTTCATATAATTTACTATATTGTAAACTCCACTAAAACAAACAAAAAAATATTGGCGAGTCAAACAAATTATTGTTGTCATTGTAATTTTATTCGTTTATGAAAATAAAATTAGTAACTAACGTATAATCGATTTTTAAATTTGTAATAATTCGATTGTAGCAATAATTAATATAATCATTGGTGTAACTTGTGCTATCATCCAATTTGTTGTTATAATTTTTTTTTTCACTCCGATCCAAAAATTAGAACGGACAGACAAAAGACAGACAAATATCTCATCTTCTTTTTTGTCTCAGCCATATCCCGTATTATATCAGATGATATCGAGGTCGGCTACCTAATCTAGGGGATTTGACTAGGAAACCAGTTTTTAAGCAAAGTGACTACTATTTGTAAAGTAAAGTAGACCCAAACTTTGATTAGGTCGAATTCAATGAAGCCGGGATTTCTCACGATGATTTCTTAGAAAATGTACTCAAAAACTCATTGGTACATGGCGGGGTCCGAACCTGAATTTCAGAAATAGAAGTCCGAAGTGCGTAACTAGACCACATAGGCTCCTAAAAGAACACTCCATTCGATAATACAAATATTTTCATTATAACAAAAATGTAATTGGAAAACTCGATTCCCCAATTCCGGGACAAAATGAGGTGCTCTAATTATTTACTTCAACACCTGGACAAAACTCACGATAAACACATAGTTTCACATAAGTTGAGTGGAATGTAATACACAATATAAGTGTTTTATTTAAGCATAGCCATTGATATGTACTGAACACGCAAATACCAAACTTCATTGAATTATTGAAGTGGATTGTGTTCGTGTACGAAGAAATCGATCCACTTTATAAATATTAAGTCGGTATGTAATTTACTTTATTGGGCTTCAATCATAATATTGTTGAATGTGTTAATTTTAACGAAATTTAAAATGAGAACCTCGGTGGCCCAGTCGTACGCACTTCGGACTTTCATATCGGTAGTTCCGGTTGGCACCCCGGCATGTATCAATGATTATTATTAACTAAAGTATATTTTCGAAATGCTCTTTCTGTGAAGGAAAACATCGTGAGAAAAACCCGAATTTGTTCCCGATATGGCGACGGACTTGCCAGTTGCATGTAACGGGACCTAACATCTTCGGTTAGTTGTGAGTGAATATGTACTTCTGTCTAATATTTCCGGGATATGGGCCGGGCGTGACGATATTTGTTTTTTTTAAGGGTAGCTAATGTCCTGTTCCGTTTTGTAGTAGTCACCTTATGAGTTTACCATTTCAGTTTGGAAACGTATTATTAACATATATACCGCCTAGTTGGCCGAGTGGCTAGCGTACACGCCTAACCGCATCGACTAACCACGTGGCTCGGATTCGATTGCCGACGGGTACAGACATTTGTGTGATGAACATAGATATTTTTATTTTCCGGGTCTGGGTGTTTATTAAATTTATTCGTGTATCTATTTAAGTATTTCTATGTATTAGTATCGTTGTCTAACACCTATAACACAAGCATATAATTTGCTTACTTTAAGGTTAGATCAATTTGTGTAATTTGTCCAGTAATATTCATTATTTATTTATTTATTTGGCTAAAGAGTTGTTTGTATATTTCGAGGAAGAATGACGAATGAGTAGGTGGGGAATACGCTATGCCGCATTAAGGGTTATCTATACGGGAACTTTTACGGCGATTACCACCTATGCCGCTGCCAAATGGTACACAGGGTGTCTTTTCACACTGTGGCTCTGTCCTTTCTAGCTAGCGGTTCTAGCTGGTGTTTTGCCGGCTGATCTCTATACTGGACTGGCTGGAGAGGAGGCGGGAGAAAGTACTACGGAAAGGGCATGGTTAGAGATGGGGTTTTAAGGAGGTGACAGGACAGGTGGGATAATTCTAGTGTTGGCAGAGACCTTTATAAGTTTTTCCCGGATATGAAAGGAAGAATTGTGGCCAGATGGATAGAACCTGACCATGAGACATGAATGTTTTCAAGGTCGCCTGCGGGATTTAGGGCTTAGTCGAAAATTGGGAGTGACTGTGAGCTGCAACCGATGAGTACCGTGACCAGGTTTTCTGTGAGTGTCGGCTGTACGATAAGGGGCCGCCTTCTGCAGAAGTTACGGGGAGGAGGGACCTATTATCTATCTGGATCTGGTCGGCTATGGAAGGAGCTTTAGGGTGTTTAAAGAGTTCGCGCATGCATGACATGAGAAGGATATCCCTGGACTAGAAGAAGAGGAGGAAATGGCGAACGAGCGCCGTGTGCGTGCAGTTCACCCCTACAGGGGAGAGGTGACATTAGGGGTATAAAGAGAAATAACTTGTAGAAAGTCAAGAAGTGCACAAGGAATAGAGCCTAGTAGAGCCACGTGTAGTCTGGTTGGTAGAGCCATGGGTTTGTGGAGGGTTGTGCTCTAGAAGTTTATATTTCTTTCTGCTCTACAAAGTAGATAATTGACCTCATTTTAAGCGAACAAATCTGTGGGTAAAGCAAGTAATAAATACAAGAACTTGATTTTTTCCGGTAATAAAGATGACCACTACATCATATATTAAAATGAAATACTATATTACGTTTACTTTCATAGGTACCTATAAAATATAGGTAAAAACTATGTATAATTCTTATTTTGTCGGCTAAGTTAGTCATATTCTTTGCCTTTGCAAACTAAATAGGTAAGAGTACCTAATTATGTACTTAACCTATATTTTTATACCATCCGAAAACAATCCTAAACAAATATATTACCCTTATAAAATATTATAAATATACCAATATTTAATTTTAATTTACGAACGGTGTAATATTCTTAGTTTGTGTTTAGTGATATTCTATGTTTTACAAACTTAATGCTGAGAACAGGTATGTTTTTTATTTTTTTATAATAATGGAAGGCAAATAAGCAGACGGATTTCCTGATGGTAATAAATACACCAAAGGTGGAAATTGTGCGTTACCAACCTGAGGCTGGGATGGTAAGCCTCTAGCGGGAATAAATTTACCGGCTACCCTACCCTCCAAATTAGAACACGACAATGGCGAGCACTGCCGCTATTGTGTCAGGAAAAGGTAAGGCGGTGGTATCAATCCGGGCGAGTCATTGCAAGACTCTACCACCTAGTCAATGACACTTTTCTGTGGGTAGAAAACCCAAATCTCTTGTTGTTTTTTCACGACGAGTTTGTTTTCAATGCAAAAATACTACTACTACTTTCCTGCAAAATAAACAAAACTTTGAGTTTGAGTTTGTTTCCTTGACCAATATTTTTTTGCAATACGAAAAAAACCCTTAAAAACGTCTAAAATATATATTTATTTTAATACGAATGAAGTAATAAAGTTTTAATTTGCACTAGAGATGCTATCCACATAATAAAACGCCATCAGGACGCCATCTTTGCTAATTTTATGCACATATAACGGGTAATGGTCGTTCAGCCGTCACCATATCATTTTATAATCGCAGATGCTGTGATTAATTCCCAGGAGATTATTAATTAAACGTAAGCCTTTTGGGGAGAGGCTTAACGATGCAGCTGATAGTTCTATAAAATAGTCATAATCTATGGACACACTAGAGCCGCATTTACGCTATAGGCACAACGGACAATGATAAAAATGACGGAAATGTTATTTTATATTTTTATTTCGAAAATTCTTGTCTTAGGAACATACATATCTTCATACCGGGTGTAGGGTAGGCAGAGAGTATCGAGTGCCAAATGCCACGATCCCTAGCTTCCTCCACGTTCATTAATCTCTTTATACAAATACGCCGATTTCGGAGACTTTTGACACCACCCTTTGGATAATACGTGAGCTATTTGGTTGTGGAATGTAATCCTAGGTCTCTCCGAGTACACCTATCCATCGCTTTGTATATCTGTTTTGGCAATCTTTCATTCTTTCCATACGACCGAACCATCGAAAGCCCTGTCTCATTTTTACACCGACACTTTCTTTCGATCCCACTCTTTCTCTGGTCACACTATTACGAATGCGGTCCGTGAGTGATACTCCACAAATTTTTCGAAGCCCACGCGTTTCAACCGAATTTAACCTACTTCGATGCTGCTTCTGACATACTAAACTCTTACTTCCATAAAGTAACGTTGGAATAAGCACTGAATTGTGCAAAGCGAGTCGAGCTCTTTAGCATCAGCTCTCATCATCATCATCTCAGTATTTCACGTTGAATTAGCTTACCAGACGTTTACGGTGCGGTGTGGGTACCGATTTTCCCTCCCTACTAAAAGTACTACTAAGATATGAATTTGTTTTGATTACTTTCAACCGAGATATTACTTTTCAAATAGCTCACGAGTTTCGTTTTTTAAAGCACCATCAGGTCTAAAACTTAAAACAATACTTTTGTTTTGTAAAAATTAATATTGTTTGAAATAATATTATTTGAAAAGTAATATTTCAATTAGCGCCAAGCGCCAACGATGGAAAATATAGAAAACTAGTTGTTGCCTATGATTCCATTCGCGTGGGTATTGCTGCCCACGTTATCACGATATAGCCTACTTTGGAACACAGGCTACCCGCTAGCCAAATTTCGTTACGATCGATTCAGCAGTTTTGAATCGCGGTTGGGATACAGATAGACTAAAATAATTAAAAATGTGTTCTGCACCCATATTTAGTCATGTAAGCTTATTTTTTTAATATATTTAATGCACAGAATAATTATTCCACAGTTTTATTATATGTATAGTATTCTATGCATTATATTAGTATTAGATACATTGATTTAAGTTTGAACTTAGTTCAGTAAATTGTAATATTTATGGAACCTTTGTGACCTTATACTATTTAAACAAAGTATTTATGCTTTAAGTATTACATGTGATTTATTAATTCTGGATTATTAATCATAGCAGAAATGTAGCTAGAAGGAACTTCACTTAAAAAGCAAGTGCCCGATATGGTGACGGACTTGCCACAATTCCCATCATGGGACCTAATATCGTCGTCTAATCGTGGGTGCATATGTACCTTTTCCTACCCTTTCGAAAATATGAGAAACAAGATATTTTTTCATCTAACTGGTCTATGGTATATTGTAATCTTTTGGATAATAATAAAATTAAAAAAAAAAACTTAATGCGCGATCTTTAAGTTTAAATCTACAAACACAGGCGGCCATTGAGGAAATCCAAGCCGGTTTCGTATAAATAGATATCGCCAATAATTACAACCATTTTAAGTTTAGATTTTAACTATTTTAATACCGCGATTCCAGTCCAACTACCCGTCCAGTGTTTAATGCTGTATTAAATAGCTTTTGCAATCAGGCTGGTGGAGATTTCGAATAAACCGTTGCTGGAAGCATTTCGCAATGTTATTTATTGGTCTAGTCTACGTTCCGTTAATAATAAGAATTCTTTAAGTAGTCGTCGCAAGATATAGGGTTGCCACAAATAATAATAGAAAAATTTATTTATTCCATTAAACTGAGTATTTCATGTTTTTGTTTTATTGTTAGGGCTGGCATACCTGGTGGTAAGGTAAAAACTCTTTAAATAAAAGATAAAAAAAAGTTTTATTATGATTAAAAAATTACAAATCGGGTTTTGTTTTTGTATGGCTTAGCCCTATCCCGTGTTATATCAGATGATATTGAGATTTTCCCCGGGGGTTTCCACACCTAGATCAAGTCGAATGTTCATTCACCGTAAGAGCACTCTGAAAATGTAATTACATAAGTTAGAAAAACTCATTTACATTGCGGGGTTCGAACATGGACTACCCGTATGGAAGTCCGAAACGCATAACGCCAAGCCACCGAGGTTATGTATTTCCGGTTAAATGTTAGGTTGATGAAAAATCAAATTAGATAAATCTTAGATAATATATATTGAAAATATATAGATATAATTTAATCGATAATAGAATTAATTTGTAATTATCAAAATGTCAAAATATGTAAAATGTTAATGATAAATGTATTTAATAGTATCATAAAATAAAAATTTAAGTAAATATATTTCCCCGTGTTGGTCCGGTGTTCTGTGTAAAATAGACTAACTGTCTTTCTACGAAGCAGCTGGTAAGAGGCGAGCATAGGGGAATTGGGTAACCACCAACATGACCACTGATGGTAGAGTGCTGTTTAGCAACTCGTCCGGGTAGGGATCCACCGCTTTACCTATTCCTGCCGTCATAATAACATTATTGTTCCGGTGTGGAGGGCGGCGGTGCACATTTATGGTGTCTACAGTCTATAGGCCACAGTTGTCTCTTACCATAAGGAGACTCGTGTGCTTGTGTGTTGTTCGCTGTTTTATACCTTAAAAAATATTAAGAATTAAATAAGATGAAGATTTGATTAATTTACATGCATCGTCCTACCATTGACCAATGATCAATCATTTGTTTATCACAAGAATATTGCTAGGCTATATAGGCTTGGCAAAAATTTTAAAAAATGTTGTTTTGTTATATATTCTTTGTAAACATACATATGTATTAAGTAAAAAGCGGTTATTTTAATATTACGTACAGACACTGCAATTTTATTTATTTGTAGAGATAATCTTGTTGTGACAACCCTGATTGACAGTCATTAATAATAAATAGATATCCGTGTCTAAGCTTATATTTAATTTGTATTTGTTGGTATTTTTGTAAAATTGCCGTACAATACGATTTTAATTTACAAACTTAGGAGAAACGGCATTTGGTTATTCACTTGAAGACATATTTTGTATTTTAAGCTTAATTAGAGTTCCGTACCCATAATGTTAAAATGGAACCCTATTACTGAGACTTCGCTGTTCGTCTGTGTCTCTGTCTGTTTGTCTATCACCAGACTGTACCTCGTGAACCGTGTAGTTAGGCAGTTGAATTTTTGGTGTACCAACGAGGTGGTCGAGTGGATAGTCTACTCACCTAAAGCTAAAAAACCGACCAACCCAGAGGTTCGGGTTCGATTCCCGACGGGAACAGACATTTGTGTGATGAATATAAAAGTCTGTATTTCCGGGTCTGAGTATTTATTACATTTATTCTAATATCTATGTAGCTTTCCCTAGTACTTATATAAGTACTAGCTTTCCCTAGTACTTATATAAGTACTAGCTTTCCCTAGCACTTTTATAAGCACTAGCTTTTCCTAGTACTCATACAAGTACTAGCTTTCCGCCCACGGCTTCGCCCGCGTGAATTATTTTAATAACACAGACAACTTTCAAAGGGCAGCGTTTTCCAACTTATTGCGTAAAAACATACCCCCTTTTTAGTGTAGTCAGTTAAAAAATAAAAAGTAGCAAAATGTCCTTACTGAGGGTTATGGCCAAGTTTAATCGTTAAGAAAAATCTATGTAGCAAGTCAGTGTAATCTTATACCTTTAAACGAGCAATTCTAGTACATATACATATAATTAGGATTTCGGAAAGGCTGCAATGATTTTCACGAATTTTAGTATTGAATCAATCCCCCATTCAGGGGTGAAAATCGATCTAGAAAGTTACATTTTTAGTAAACAACTAATAAAAAAATAACAAGTAAGCTCGGTCATCCAGCTAGTAGTTAATTACTTTAACCCGATGCCAATGCGAGTCAGACTCACGCACGAAAGGTTCCGTAACAATAAAAACGACAAAAATATTATACAATTATTTTTTTAATTTTTTTAGTATTTGTTGATATAATCGCAACGGAAATATGTATCCAAGCTGAGTTTGATAGCTATCACAGTAAATGAGATATAGTCTGATGAAACAGACAGACAGATAGACAGTCTTAATAATAGGGTTCCATTTTTATCCAGTGTTTACGAAACCCTAAAAACGATCTATAAATTAACTTCACCTGATATTTTTAATCCAGAACGCAGCTCCATTAATCCGTTGACGTTCAGCGTATTTAATTCCTATAAATCCTAGATGGGATCGTTTCAAAAACAGAAATAATTGCATTCAGTAATCCGCTTCTACCAGTTGTTAATTAAGGATTATAGACTACAATTTTTATCATCTGACTGATTAAGAGGAGTGTTTGATTATCTGTGTGTATATATTTGTATATTTATGGTTTCAAAGTGAAACGTTGAGTTATAAAGCTGAACTTGCTTTGCACAACCCAATGCTTATCCCAACGTTACTTCATGGAAGCGAGAGTTGGGTATGTCAGAAGCAGCATAAAAGCAGGACAAATGCGGTCAAAATTTGTGGAGTAACACTCGCGGACCGCATTCGTAATAGTGTGATCAGAGAAAGAGTTGGATTGAAAGAAAGTGTCGGTGTAAAAATGAGAAAGGGAAATGTAGAAAGAATGAAAGATGAAAGATAGACAAAACAGATATACAATGCGAATGTGGATGGATGTAGTTACCCGGAGAGACCTAGGTTGATATTCCACAACCAAATAGCTCGCGTTTTATTTGAGGGTTGTATCAAGAGTTTTAGAAATCGACGTGTATGTATGAAGAGATTGACGAATGTGCAGAAATCTAGTCAGGTATGTAGAGATCGTGATATTTGGCACTCGATACTCTCTGCCTACCCCACAAGGAACCTGGCGTGAAGATGTTTATGTATATTTAGAAACAAAATGTATATAATATAAGGATTAATTTGAGAATGTAATATTATTTTAATGAGATTGCCATCTACGACTCCGGACACGAAAGGGGCAATTGTTGGTTCAATTTCAATTAATTGTAGAGACAGGCTTTGAGCTTACGACTTGGCTCCCCGTCAGCTGGAATGTCATCTTTAACTGTTCCACTGTTATGAAATACAGTTTCATTTAAACCCCAATATTATTTAATACTATGTATTGCCCGCGACTTTGCCCGCGTGGGTATTAATGACGTTTTCACGGGATAACCTATGTCATGTCACATAAAAATCTATCAAGTGTGAGCGGAGTTCCGCGCAAAGGGTTCCCTACCATTATGTATAAAATACCAAGTGTGTTGTATGCAAACAGTTCTTAGATATTTGTTGTTATAGCCGCAATAGAAATACATCATCTGTGAAAATTTCAATTCTTTAGCTATCACGGTTCATGAGATTCAGTCTGGTGACAGACTGACAAACAGACTGACAGACAGACAGACGGACAGAGACAGACAGACAGACAGACAGACAGACAGACAGACAGACAGACAGACAGACAGACAGAGAGACAAACGGACAGACAGACAGACAGACATGCAGGCGAAGCCACAGCCAACAGCTACTTCATAATTTAATCATATGTTATATTTAATTTAATAAAACTATACATAAATAATGTTTTTACTTCCATGACCTTAAAATTGAAAAAAATCTTAGTTTCTTTTAAATATCAACGTGTAGATTATAAATGCGAAAGCATGTGAAACATCAAATATACTGCCTCAATCTTACGTGAAATACGCAAATTTAAAAAAAAACTTGCAAAGTCCTAATTTTATATACACCTAAACGAATATAATAACGTATAAACCTATTGAACGCGCATAACTATGGTATTTTGTAACCCGAGAACTAATATACGAGTATTTTCCATTTAAAACAATGTATTTACATACGATCTTAAGGACCTAAGAGGGTCAGGTCGCGCGGGTAAAATAATAGAGGTTTGTTTCCACGAGTTCGTTCGCCCCGACGTGCGTCGGCGCTCGCCGTGCGACTGCTCTGGGTTATGACTAATGCTGAGATCAAATACAGAGTGCATTAAGCATCCAACCGGTACTTTCACAGGAATCAACAATCGTAGTGGGCGCTTGTACTAATAAGTGCAAAAGTATACATTTACTTAGTGCTCTTACGGTGAGGAGAAACATCGTGAGGAAACTCAGGATTTGTGCTCGATATGGCGATGGACTTGTCATCTGTCTCATCATTGGAACTAATATCGTCAGCTAATCGTGGGTGCATATGAACTTCTGCCCACCGTAGGATAGGATTCAAGGATTTGGGCGTGAAGATATTTATTTATTTTTAAATGCAAAAGCTTTCTACATGGCGTAAAATATTGAGATTATAGATGTACACGACGCACGTTGCTACGCCAACAACTAAACTGTGCAGTGCCATCTGGTGGTGAGTGACATCGATGAGCATATCATAAAAATCTTCTCCGTGGAAAAATACGTATATTTTTCTTCTTAACGATTGAGTTGTGTAACTCTCTAGAAAAGTTTGTAAAGATCAAAATATATATGCATTACACACATTGGCACACGTATAACCAGCTTCGAGTTAAAAGAAAATTAAGTGCTTTAAGTGCTTATTAAGCATGTTAAATACCGTGGGCACTTAATAAGAATGCACTACACATAATTAAATACACAAACCGGCTAATGCGAGTGAGACGCACGCGACGAGCTTCGTAATCTATTTATATCGTCATACAGAATTAATGTTTACTCCTTTGTTTAATGTGTAACCTGTAATGGGTAGAAAATAATAAAAATCCGTCAAGTGAGAATCTACTCGCGCACTAAGTGTTTCGTATCGCATTGTCTATATATAAAAATGGATGTTTGTCTGTATGTCATCGCTGATCTCAAAAACAACTGGACTGATTATTATGAAAATCGATATATATGTGTATTTTTCCACAGAAAAGGTTTGTATGATATGCTCATCGATGTCACTCGACACCAGGTGGCGCTGCACAGATTAGTTGGCGTAGCAATGCGCGCTGAGTACAGCTAGTTGTTTAAAAAAACGGCAAAAAATCACATATAAACATAAAACTTCATTAAATTGTATATTTTTAAGTGTGTAAAATTAAATATTCTGAGAATATATCGAGTGACTACTCGTTGAATTTATTGCGATCTAAATATGGATAGCGACATCTATTGGCCAGGATTGATCGAATAGTTGCTCGATATATTTTTTTTCTATATTTTTGTATTCGTTGATATAGCGGCAACAGAAATGCATGAAATTTTCAATTGTCTAGCCATCACGGTTAATGAGATATAAACTGGTGAAAGAAAAACATATAGACAGACAAATGGACACTAGGAGTATCAGTAATAGGATTCCGTTTTCGCCTTTTGTACACAGAACTATAAAAATATAATCTAGTGACTTGTGTATTAGTTTCCTTTTAAATAAAATAACTAAATAAAATATCACACTATCAAAAGTTCTAAGAGGTAAAACTTACAGAAAATATTAGCACAAAAATTCCAAACATGCGATAATAGATTCGACGTTCATAATATTAAAAATTCATCTTGCTAAGAGAAATGTTTAAGTGAAAATTTCTTGGAAATATCTTTCGAGCTCGAAATGACATTATGTAGCCCGTTTTCACTGTGGTTTTAGTAAAAGGAATCACAAGAGAGCAGCCATTTGCAGCTTTAAAAATGAGAGAAATATAATAAAGCTGATACCAGGTTCAGAGGAAATTTTATAATAGGATTGAAATCAAATATTACGCTGATTAAAGTTGTAAATTTTTTAATTTTGTATTTTTTATGGCGATTTGATGTAATAAACGTTAGTTCTTGCTAATATCATGTTCCCTTTTTTATCAATCACTCTGTTTTAGCCGTGAGAAAATTTTATTAGCGGTTTTCAATTGTTGAAAATGTACATTGATGTGATTTTAAATTTTTAGATTTGCTTATATTTAAAGATTTCTTACCTACCTACTCTCTTTTTAATGTTTGAGAAAACCTTAATTTAATTGAACATTTAAATTTGTAACAATATTTAGAAGAAATAGTTTTAGGAATCTGTGTTTAGTTTTTGAATTGAATACATATACAACTCCTTCATATAGATTTGATGGAGAGAATTATGTTCAGCATAGGTGGGGGTAAAATAAAGTTATTCGCTACTTTCCAAGGTTCAACAATATAGTCCTAGCATGCATCGAATTAATGGGTGATATGCGAACGAACAGACGAATATACTTGATAAATCAATAGAGTTTCCGCATTATGCCGTTCAACTACGAGACCCTAAAATAGAATAAAAAAATCGTCAAGTGCGAGTCAGACTCGCGCACGAAGGGTTATCTATAAAAACGGCAAAAAATCACGTTCGTTGTATAGGAGCATCTTTATATATTCATTTTATTCTTATTTTAGAAGGTATTTGTTGTTATAGCGGCAAAAGAAACACATCATCTGTGAAAACATCAACTATATAGCTGTCACTATTATCTATAAAAACGGCAAAAAATCACGTTTGTTGTATAGGAGCATCTTTATATATTCATTTTATTCTTATTTTAGAAGGTATTTGTTGTTGTAGCGGCAAGAGAAATACATCTTCTTTGAAAACTTACACTGTCTAGCTATTACGGTTCATGAGATACAGCTTTCTGACAGACAGACGGACAGCAAATAGTAATAGGGTTTTGATTTTACCATTTGGGTATGAAACCCTAATAAAGAATATCATACAAATTCTACTTATGATATAAAGTTTATGAAATAATAACTAATTTGAGTGAAGCGAAGGCTGTCTCAAGTAGGTCAGACAGGACATGCTCTCTGCTCTAGATTCTAAAACCTTTAAGCTGCCAACTCCGTGACAATTCACAAAGACGTATTCTCAAATAATTATGTGAACGAAATCTACGTAACATTTTTTCTTCACACATTCGTATAATTAAAGTATAGTATATATATTTTCCCCGTGTTGGTCCGGGTTCCGTTGTAGAATAGGTCAACTGCGTTTAACCCAGGTAGCTCGTAAGTGGCGAGCAAAGGGTCTATTGTCACCAACACCGTGACATTGACTATGTGGTAGAGTCTTGCAACGACTTACCTATTCCTGCCACATTAGCGGCAGTGCTCGCCATTGTCGTGTTCTGGTTTAAAGGGTAGGGTAGCCGGTAAAATTACTCATAGAGGTTACCTTCCTAGCATAAGCCCATAAGGAAATCCATCTGCTTGTTTGCCTTCCAATATCATAAAAAAAAGATCAGTTTATCTTATTTTAGTGTTCACACACCACCACTAGACCTCTACACGTCGGGCTATATTCACTGAGAGTGTATTCTAGTCGTAAAAAAACGTTGGCGACTCTACCGGGGTGCATCGTGACGAGTTATAATAGGTTGTGTAAATACCGCACTCTAAATGGCGGCTCTCTTAGGAAACCAGCTCGTTTGGGTGTTGTTTGTGTGGTTAACGTCTCTTTTGGAAAGCAAGAAGTCGGTATTAACGTGATCTTGACATGCATTTTTTTAAACTCTTTTTGCTACTATATATCGCCTCTATATCGGGTGTAATCGGCGAGCGTTTCAAATATCAAAATGCGTGAAGTGCGAGTCCGACTCGCGCACGATTTTTTCTCTACCATCTGAAGAAACGGCAAAAAAATCAAGTTTGTTGTATGGAAGCACCCTTTATCTATGTATTTTATTTCGTTTTCAGTATTTGTTGTTATAGCAGCTATAGAAACACACAATCTGTGAACATTTCAACTCTCTAGCTATCACGGTTCGTGAGATACAGCCTGGTTATAGACAGACAGATGGACAGCGGAGTCTACTAATAGGGTTCCGTTTTTTGCCTTTTGGATACGGAACCCTACGAAGGTTTCAATTCTACGCAAAGTTGTTTGAAGAATCAAAACATTGTTGCTATGGGTACTACGAAAAATGGAACTGAAGTGTAATGAGCTGTACCTGTATATATAGAAGTGGGGGTCGGCGTAGGGGGGGTGCGTTGACCCCGCACTGGGTTACAAATACAGTGACACTCCCCACAACCCCCCTCCCCTTTTGGCCTTTGTCGGATATGCGTGTGCGCTGAGATCAAATCGCAAAAACCGACCTATCAGGGCTGTATTAAGCGCACAAAAACTTAAACTAGAACCTATTATTTCATCGATTTATAGTAATCGCCTCTGTGGTCGAGTGTAAACGGTATCCGACTTTGACCAGTCCCGGGTTCAATTCCCGGGAAATTTCTTTTTATACGTTTTTTCAGATTAGTTGATAAATACAACGTTGCCTGGGATTGGATTTGTATACCTGATATGATAATGGCCTATATACCTGTTACATCATGGGACCAAATGGCTAACCTTTTGGTATATGTACCTCTGCCTACCCTTTCGAGGATAGTATTTTAGCGTCGTAATGCTAAATTATGCTAATAATAAGAAAATTATGCACAAAATGTACAAGGGTGTACTTAAGTTTAAGCATGGCATTGTCTACGACAGAGATAGAGACGATCACGATCATTTATAAAAATTCGGTAATACAATAAGAATTGTTTTTAATTTTCTTTGTGCACATAAACACGTCAAGCTATTATTAAGTATAACTCAAAACATCCTTAAAAATACAGAAGATTTGATATCTTTATTTTTTTAAAGTTTTATTAATACAGATGCTTAATACGGCCCTGGTGCCAATTATGATTGATACCACAAGCCGACGGCCGAAAGACAAAAAGTTGAAAATTTGCTGACCGAAAAGGATTTGCTGTTGACTCGGCAATACATTGTGCGGCAGCAAAAACATTTGATTTATGTCCTGATATGCACCGCGTAGGGTTGTCACTACTGTAATTTGAATGGTCGTTTAAAGAACCGACGAAATGCGAGTGGGATCTACGCACGAAAGGCTCCGTACCCCTTTAAATGTTTATTATGTTTGTAGTATTTATTGTTAATCCTGCAATAGAAATATCGTCAAAAAAATTTCAACTTTTGTAGCTATACACGGTTCAAAAGATACAGTCTGGTGACTGAAAAAGGACATACAAACAGCGGAGTTTTAGTATATATATGTATAGCGTCTCTTTTTACTCTTTGGGTACGGTAAACTTCTCTTAAAGCAGTATATTAAATTATATGATATAATATTTAATTTACTGATGATGAACAAAATAAAATTGTAAGCAGTTACTAAATTTCAAATTTGGCCATCTTAATGACAACTCAAAACGGGGAAATACTAAAAGTCCTACTGTAAATTGTTATTTTAAGTATTCTACTTAAACGAAATTCAGCTATCTTAATATTAGTTACTAAATGATACGTTAAAAAAATTGCTTACCTGCCAATTTTGCAAGCCATGTGCATAGAGTTTTAAAACTATTTAATTTTAAATCAATTAGTTTTAAATACTGTAATTTAAGGGCTTTTAATTGTGTACATACTAAAATAAATTTAATAATCTTTTGCTTCAGACGTAATTCAGCATCTATTTTTAGGAAGTCATTCTGTCTTAATCATCGTATTTCATTATCGCGTTCAAGTCTGAAAGGAAGAGCAACCGATAACGTTCTTTAGTAAAAGATGTATTCTAAAAATCAAGTTGGTGGAGCATTTTAATATCTGTGGTATATTATTTTTACCATTAAATGACTCGTCTGTTAGTCCTACTACTTATTTACTGGTACTTAAATATTTTAAGACTAAAGAAACGTAATGCAAACGGTCGATACATAATTGTTATCTTGACTGATTTTTTTGGCATGTGGCAACCCTAACAACGTATATCGCGAGCCTACATGATCCTATAATTGTAATCATTCTATTAGTATCCAGCGGTCTTTGAAAAAGAAAGCGTCTATTTAACTCATATTATCTGCTAGTTACATACGCATTTTAAACATTGCAAGATCGTTTACGATTTTAATTTCCTTCTCACTTTTTTAGAACATACTAATCATTACAGACTACACTTCGATATAGCTATTAAATTTACTTATAATTGAATTTGTATTGCCACTTTATTATTTTCACCATATCACTACATAGTATGAGACAAAGTCACTTTCGCTGTCCCTATATCCATATGTATACTTAAATCTTTAAAACTACGCAACGGATTTTGATGTGGTTTTCTTAAATAGATAGAGTGATTAAAAAGGAAGATTTTTATGTATATAATATGTATAGTATATGCGCGCGAAGCTGCGGCGGGTCGCTAGTATCTTATATTTTAATGTCTGCAAGGGAAACCTAAGCAAAATTAGTTCTTCAGTTTAAGTGTGATGCATGAATAGACGAACAAAAACAAACACACAAGAAATAAAAATAATTGTTTAGGATTGAAAAGTATTTTTTTATAAAAGTGTTTTTCATGTCAAGAACTAAAAAAGATAAAAAAATACTTTAAATTTAAATTAACTTTTACGTTTCCGCCTTAATGTTTGTTAAGTTTATTTTTGATTTTAATTTCCAACCTTGTTTGGAAACCCAAGTTTGTTCTTAATGTTTTTGGAATTCGAAAAAATAAAGTCACTTAAATAACAACTTTAAAAAAATCCGTCCATCAAAAAGGATTATGATAAATGCGAGTATATATACATACGGCAGTGCAATTTGCGACTGAAGCAATTTTATTAAAATTTAGCATAAAAATAGATCTGTCTTTAAAATAGCAATCAAAATTCCTTCTCATGGGAGATCTAAATAACTTTAAAACGCAGGTGAAACCATGGGCAACAGACAGTTAAAATATTCGAGATTTAATAACTCAAAATGTTATTAGATTATGTCAAAACAACTTATTTAGAAATATAGTCTGTAGACAAACATACCGGCAGGAAAACAAGTAGTTTCATAGAGCTAGTCACTATTTGAAAACTAAGAGGTTCAATTTATGATCTAGGCTATATTTAAACAAAATCGGTTTAAAATCAAGATATTATATCATGTTTTAATACAAAAACTAAATGTCTCAATTCCATGAACGCAAATCCGCCTGAAATTACTTATTTTTAAATTTTAATTTTAATTCATAACCAAATGCAAATTATGAGTTCATTTTATTAATTCTCCCATTTGCCTAGCTATCGCTTACTTTATTTTAAGAATATGGGGAAAATTTTAGCGTCTTTATTCTTGGAGCTTTCATATATTTATTTGACCAATATGAATAATAAATTTTTAAAGAAGTGTCTTGGAAAATGGCTTATCCGTTTTAAAGTAAAGTTTCATTAACTTGATTGTTATTTAAAAGAAAAGATAGAGCATAGATTTTTGCATGCATCGATTTTCAAACTTTGAACATCATTGTAATAGAACCATAAATAAACATTAAGTGGATAAACAAAATAAAAAGCACATACACACAATTCTTAATATGATCACTGAAAATGGCATCAAAATCCGTATTGCGATAGATAGCAACGTTTGTTTGTACACACGTAGATGCACATGCACACGTCCATACACACGCATACGCACACGCAACGAATACGCACGCATGAACACACGCTCGCACACACGCGCACTTCCCGTACAGTCGCGGATAAAAAATCCTTAAAGCTCGAGGTGGATAGGTAAAACAAATACATGGGAGACCACACAGGTTGATAAATGGACACGTTGATACTCCGTGACGTAATTATAGAAGTGCTACTTGATGTTTGAGCAGGCCAGAGTAAACATGGAGGCGGGGGCCCAGTCCCTCTCGACTTCGCCTTGTCGGTGTCGGCTGACGTATTCACTTATACATATAGACATCTAGATGTGCCCCGTGGTTTCACCCGCGTTAAATACATATTATTTTAAGAACAAAAAACTCAAAATTAAGTGGCCATGATAAACTTATATATTTGGATGAAGATTATTGTCGTATATATCTGGAACTAATTTGATTATTATTAAAAATTAACTGGCCAAGTGCAAGTCAGACGCACCTACGAAGACACCGTACCATTATCTATGAATACAAAAAAAATGATAAAAGAAGTAACGGATCTTTTAGTTTTAGTTCGAGATTTATCAACTATATACGGATGAACTATTACGAAAAAGAAATGGTACCTACAGTGTTGACGGATTTCACGTTGATTTATAGTTTATCTAGCTGTACCGGCGAACTTCATACCTTCCGCACTAAGGATATGAAAATAAATGGTTACGATTCTCAGACTTAATCTATATGCACATAAAATTTCATGACAATCGGTCGAGTCGTTTCGGAGGCAATTTGGCAAACGACTCTGCGATACGAGACATTTTATATATTAGATTATGCTAATAATGCTATGTTTTAAAAAGCAGCCGGTAGATGGTGGCGGGATAGTCCTTTACGAATTCAACTTCGACCAGCTGTAAAACTTACTTAGGGAAAAGGAGCGCTCAAATTGGATATATTGATACATTATTGATACATTACATATTATAAAACAAAGTCAGTTTTTTGTCTATCCCTATGTATGCTTAAATTTTAAAACTAAGCAACGGATTTTGATGTAGTTTTTTTAATAGATAGAGTGATTCAAGAGGAAGGTTTTCATGTATATAAAATGTATAGTATACCTGTGCGGAGCCGGGGCGTGTCGCTAGTATTTAAATAAGTGCTTCAGGATATTTCAACTGAGAAGTACTATCACACTGAATATAGTTTATTGCATTAATAGTTTAGTAGGGAACGTTCAAGTATTACGTAACGCAATTATTGAAGATTTTTTACCCCCTCCCCCCTATATAACCTTATATAACGTGTCGTAACGTTGTTATATAGTATTTCTATCTATAAAAGTCACTACTACATATGTGCCTAAAGTACACGTAAGTCGCTAAAAAATTCAGATTGCGCCATTATAAAATAAAACAGTATTACATATCATTTTTATCCCTAATGTAATGGTGCTTGAAGTTTTACAAGACCCTCCCCCCCAATTTGCGTTACGTAATACTTGAATGTTTCTTTAATGCACATGTTTAGCTAAGTAAATATCGTCACTCCCTAATGTAATGGTGCTTGAAGTTTTACAAGATCCTCCCCCACAATTCGCGTTACGTAATACTTGAACGTTTCCTAAGTGCACATGATTAGCTAAGTAAATATCGTCACATCCATATCGTCGAAGAGGTAGGTGGAGGTATATACGGCTAGCCGACGATATTAGGTCCTATGATGTGACTAGTGACATGTATGTCATAGCACACGGCTCTCCTGATGGTAAGAGACAACCGTGGCCTAAAGACATCATAGATGTTGTAGGTGCGTGACTGTCCTGTTGCCGAGATCTTAGACCTCATGTGCTAGTTTATGGGCTACCCTATCTTCCGAACCGGAACACAACAATGTCGTTATGGCACCAGGAATAGATAGGGTGGTGGATCCGTACCCGGGCGAGTTGCTGCACAGCGCTCTACCACCAGTGGTCTTGTTGGAAATGACCCAGTTAACCTATGCTCGCCTCTTACAAGCTGCCTGGTAAAGAGGCATCTGTACCAGGCAGCTTGTAAGAATGTAAATCTAAGCAAATTTATGTTTTTAAATAAAATAAAAAAACCTCATAAAACAAGTTTGCCCTATCCGGAATCAAACTATAATACCCAGTTATATACTATCAGTACTAATTGCCTATAAACTTAAACGTAATTTAAAGTATAATTGATAGATTTTGGCAATTAGATTTGAACACTTGATGACGTCACTTAGTGTTCACGCTAACTGTTCGAATAGCATGGCCGATTATGTCACGCTTGATAGCTTTCCGTCTATTCTATGTCACGTCTCATATTTCGTGTCACATTATACATTAATTAGATAACATGACGTGTCACTTACGTGGTTATGTTTGCTGTCTTTGTTATAATAATAGACTAATCAATGCTCGTGGCCGAAGAAATAGAATCGAAGTTATCTTTGGTAGGTACCAGTTCTTTACGATTTTACGGTGGGACTCTGTTACTAAGACTCCTCTGTCCGTTTATCTGTCTGTATGCTACCAGGATTATATATTTCTGTTTCCGTTCAACTAAAACTATAAAAAAACATAAAATAAGTAAATATTTACTTAGGTACCTAACTTTTAAAAACATAATTGGTCCTCTGGCTTTCGATGTGTTATGAAATTAACAAATAGATAAAGCACACAAAAAATTCTTTATTTTTTCTGAAATATCTTCAATGAGCTAACTTTATGTCTTCATTCTGCTACGACTTTCAATATATTTCTTAAAATTAAACGAAACTGTTCTTTTAGTTTTTAGTGTGAAAAGGAAGTAATAAATAGATGAAAATACAAAAGAAATAGTTTATTTTTTCTAAAATGACCAGGCTCCATCTCTTCTTGCTTTTTTAAGGGTAGACAGAGATATGCACCCACGATTAGCCGACGATATTAGTCTATATGTTTCCCTTGAACTCTAGTATTAAACTAAATTGTAAATCGTAACGGCTGTGTCATAGTTTTTAAAATAAGCTATAATAAAATATTCCAGCTACAAATAAGCTGTAATCACTATTTAGATGAAGCTATAATAAAGTTTAGACAGAATATTGCAATTTAACGGTAACGTGATTTAAAGTTCGTCCGAAAGTTGGAGAGTAGCGCAAATATTTAGTCTGTGTTAGACCGCACAGTTGGTGCACCGCGCGCTAGTTGCTGCGGAATTGTTTACATCAAATTCCGCCTTATTAAGTTCCCCTGGGTTTAGTTACAAAATACTTGCTTAGGGACGAGAGGAACGTTTTACGTTTATGCATTCCTCTCTTCACAGTTAATGTTATCTAAAATAGTATTGTTCGTTTTGTTTTATGTATGTTAGTTTCGCTGCTACGGTTGAACTTGGTTTGTGATTACAAAATGGGTGAATCACAAACCAAGCAAAGCAATAACTAGCAAGAGTTTGCTAATAATGTAATAGATTGTTTAATCTTTTGTATTTTTTAAATCTCAGAACAAATGAACAAATATTTTGAGAAATATTAAAGATAGATCGAGGGATGAGGGCACTGAAGGAAGTAAAAATATATGAATCCACTACAATCCGAATGCCTTATAACATTGTAATTTGTAGCTATGTTCCCCACGTTGCGTGCGATTATGATTTTTACTTCAATATGCTATGTAATACAAATACAAAATTGATATCTATTACAAAAATAGAAAACATCACACTTAACTCAAATTATATTACCTTTATGTAGTAGAGCAGTAGTTTGCCATTAAATTCTCAAGCTATAGATAGCTATTACAGCTGCAAATAACAATCAGTTAGTAAAGTTAAATAATAAGAATTAAATTTATAATAATTTTACAAAGTACATTATATTATTTGCTTATTTTGCCAGTGTCACACTGGGCGAGGCGAAAACCGATAGAAAACTTCCTTTTAGAGATATATATCTAAACCAGTTATTAAACGAGTAGAGGTTACAAATTGCTAAGATAATAATTATAGTCCTAATTATTTATATCGCTAATTTCAACATGTAGTTTACCCAGGAAATTGGAGAGTAGCGCAAATATGTTATCTGGTAAGACACAGTTGTACCGCGCGCTCCTTTTTGCGGAATTGTTTACATCGAATTCCGGATTGGGAATTAGGAAGGGTAAAAAAATGTTAACGTACGAAAACAAGTGATATTGGAACGAAGTTCCTTATTGCGCGTTGTGAAAGGGGGCTAGACGGAAAAAATTCTTACGAAAAGTTGTCACGAC
>DVZL01000043.1:0-34856 GCA_018236625.1 Lasaia peninsularis
GGGCCCTAGTATCTTGGCTAATCGTGGGTGTGTTTTAGTATATCTACTGGACTTACCAGTTGTGGATATACTAGCACACCTCTGCCTACCCCTTCGGGGACAATAGGCGTGAAGGTACTTTAGTCTATATACAAGCATAATATTCCGTTGTAGAATAGGCCAGCTGCCTTCCACCCAGGCAGCTCGTAAGAGGCGAGAACGGGTTGTATTTTATGTATATAACATATTACCTACCTCTTGAATTACTCTATCTATTTAATAAAATCGCATCAAAGTCCGTTGTGTAGTTTTAAAGATTTAAGCAAACATAATATGGATATGATAGGGAGAGAGAAAGCGACATTGTTTTATACTATGTACTGATACATACGAGTATATCATACTACCACTTTATGATGATTGATTTTTTGACCATGGGCTTTTAATAGTCTCTTAAAAACCGTAAGCGATTGTGCTTTTCTAATCTGTATAGGAAGTGCATTCCACAGTCTTATGGCTTTACAGGTTTCATGAGCGTCACTTATAGTCATCATAAAAGTTACTGGTGTGTCGCTATTTTCTATCTAGAATCTTAGGCAAAGTAAAAAAGTCTGTAGACTACCTAGAGTTACTCTGACTAGTGATTTTAGCGTGGTCGGTGGTCATACTTTGATGCATGAAGTCCTTTCCTGGGTTCAATTTACGGGTTCCACTCCTGTTGGTTCGTCCAAATCCATCATTTCTAACGATGGATTTGTCGCCTTTCACACAATGGCACCTAATATCGTCGGCTAATTGTGGGTGCATATATACCTCTGCCTTTTCTTTTAGGGATATGGGCGTGACGGTATTTTTGTTATTTAAAACAAAATATGTCAGTTTTTATCAAAAGATTCTTGCGGCAAATATATATAACCCTCAATCCATAGACAATAGTTATAATACGTTCGCTTAAAGTAGTATTTATTAGAATAGAGGTGTATTATTATGATTATTATTACTAAGACAACCGTTTTGTTTCAAAAAATAATTTCAATTGTTCACTGTGAACTTGTCTTTCTAATTATATGTGATTTGATTGGCTAATGGGCCAGCGGGGAACAAAACACTGCATTGTTAAAGCGAACGTATTACACTAGTAGAATATATATTTTATCATCAATACCTATAATAAAAAATATTGCAAAACAGTAAAGAAATGTAATAGTTTATTTCCAATACGTGCCAATTTTATGGATACGATCGACTAGTGTGTGACGAATCGGTAAATATTGGTAAAGGTGTATGTATAATATCAAAATTACTTAGCCTTAAGCTATTCGAAGGAGATAGAGGATTTAACGTTGAAATGGACACAGATTATTATTATTACAGAATGACTCTACAGATATAGCCGTAAAATAAAACTGTAGAAAAGTGAATTAATGAATACAAGCAATATCATTATGGCGGCAGGAATAGGCAAGGCCACCTCCACCAGTGGTCCTGTTGGTAGTGACCTAGTAAACATATGCTCGCCTCTTACGAGCTGCCTGGTAAGAAGGCTGTTGGTCTATTTTACACAGAGGACCCGGACCAACACGGGGAAAAAATATATGTGTATTCGATATTTGAATTCGAGCTAATTTAGGATTGAATCTAAACCAGGTTTCTTTCTTGTTAGGAGGTTCTGTATAAAAACTGACGTCCTTATCAAGGCCGATAGATTGGGTAACCAACCTCAACATCATTTAGTTATTTAAATCATTTATTGCACAAAATTATGTACAAGGTCGAATTTAATGCCAATAATTAATTATTTGCTCCCAGTTAACCCTAGATAGCGAAGACAAATATATACATGGGTGGTGCTAAATATATAGTATGAAATATAAAATACACAATTTAAAAACTAAAACTTATCATCTGAAATAGAATCGGGATAATTCTAGAATTAAAAGGAATACCTGTATAGAAGCACAAGAATGTGTATTTCAAATTTTTCGCAAAATTTTCCAAAAGAAATAATAGGAATATTCAAAACGCAAAGTCATGTTAAGTGAAAGTCCATAAGCCTTCGTAATACACTCTTTTTAAGAGTTCACCTGACATCGATAAATTTAATATCCCGGTACGGGACGGCACGCCTTCGGGAACTGATTTCCCGGGCCTGAAAAACGATGACTTATATCAGGGTTGCCACAACTGGATAAAAACAATTAAAAAATTAAATATAAAATAGAAGACAAGTGAACAAAGATGATTAAATTATTTATTTTAATGGATTTTTTATGGAAAAAGGAGGCAAACGAGCAAGCGGTTCACCTGATAGTAAGTGACTACCGCCGCCCACGAACAACTGCAATATCAGGCGCATCACGACCTCATAATCAGAAAAGAGTACACTCTCTTTTTGAAGGTAATTAAGTCGTATTGCTTAGGAAACACCTATCTAAATATAAGATATATAAATAGGTTAACTTAGAGTGTCTGTATGTAATATTAAAATAGCCGCTTTTTACTGAATGCATCCATAATATAATGTTTACAAAGTACATATACCAGAAGAGTATTTTTGTCTGTTTGTACCCCCTAATCTTTGAACAACTGCACAGGTACATGACAATGTCATTATGGCAACAGGTATAGGTAAATCCCTACCCAGATAGGTTGCTTCAAAGAACTCTACCACTAATAGTCTTGTTAATAAGGACACAGTTAATTTGTGCTCGCCTCTTACGAGATGTCAGATTCCTGGACCAAAACGGGGAAAACCATCAGAAATATTTAGATATTTTATTTCTAGTATGAACACATAATAATTACTAGCTATTATTACCATCTGGAGGGTTGCCTGCATGTTTTAATTTTTACAACATAAAATAATCACGTGAACGCTGATAATGTGGACGATTATGAAACATAAACGTTTTGCAAACGTAATCTTATTAGTTACAGTACCTAACGTTAATCTAGCGTTCGACTGACCGTTAACGTCGGTATATTCGTTTACCACGTGGTAGAGTTCTACGCCAAATGAAGTGCTATCCTTTATCTGGGTAGTCAACAAACTTGAGCCTAGAATTCCATCCACAGTTTTCTCACTTCCCATTAACTTTTTGGGGCCTTGGTGTCAATGGACGGTGTATCTTATTGAGTTAATTCTCTAACATACCTACCATACCATGTCATATACAATTAGACAAATATGGAAACCAAACTTTTTACTATTTTAAAATTATTTCTCATACCAAAATGCTTTAGATTTAGTGCTGCTTGTAGATGATGAGGGCGGTAAGATTAATTGCTTTTAAATTATTTAAATACAAACAGATTTTCGTCGAATCAATCAGTGACCAACAATCAGTGGCAGATTTGACATTCCTGTGTCATAAAAACCACTTTTAGGGTCGATATTGATATTTTCTTACTCATAATTCCATGAAACAGTGCAAGTCTCATTTAATAGTGGCTAAAATGTATAGAATTCTAATGAGTTTACGATAAACTTGGAAAAGGTTCGATAAGAGAAAAAATAAAACATCATAATAGTATTTTATGACAACGATATCGTTTTATTGGATGTCAAAGGGGCCAACGATGGGTGCGCGCGCATTTCCGGTGAAGGGCTAAAGGGTGTGTCTCAAGTTACGCGGCGCACGCGCACCAACCGCTCGTCCCGTACATACATACGTCACGGTAATAAATAATATAAATAAATATCAACAAATTACAAAATATCCTTTCGTAAAAACATTAAGATTACTAGTGTATATTTTTTTGGGTATTACTTTTTTTACAGCTTCTATCACGCTGTTAACACTGCGATTGTATAAAAAATTGTTTAAACGATAAATCAGTACAGTCCGTTTATTGTGGAACGTTTAGAACTCTTCGGGCGCCAGGTCGAACCTTGGTGGGAAGGTGCCGAAACCGTCAAGGGCGGGGCGCGAACGTGGGGGCTGGAAAAAAACATAATATATAAGTAATTCAATTCTAAAATCATCCATAGAACTTTTGGCATGCAGGAATCATGCCTTATTTATGGATAATTCATAATGAAACAGGCAAAACATTTTAAAATTACAAAAAATCTTGACGTCGATGGCTACTTTGATAGTAAATGACAGGGTATTATGAGTTGAACTTGGTTAAGAGTGGAATATTCTTCTTGCTTTTGCAGTAGTGATGACAGCCTAACAAAAATTATACAGGCAAAAGTTACATGTCACAATTTTTATATATTTATTCTTAAGCAACCGAAAACATCACTTTCTGTTTAAGTTTTGGAGGCAGAAATATTTTAGAAAACTACTAATGATGATTATAATTCTAAATATATTAAGCCCATATATTAAAAAATTAAAGAAATCCTAGAATAGTTTATTTAGCTGTAAATCTACTTTTTACTATTTTATTCTAACAATCAATGAAGGAAACAAACAAAAGACACATCGATATAACTACACTCATGCTCGGATGGATTTATAAAAACATTTCTTGAACTTTAAAACAATATATAGTACGTAATGTTAAAAGGATCCATTGCACTTAACATTAATAAAAATTGGTAAATTGTATACCAACACTGTTACTTGTGTTGTTCATGTGTATATGTAACGGGGAAACACCACTTACATTCATCCGGTGTTGATCTAGGGACGCCCTTTAACGGACGCCTGACAGAAAATAATTGCTTTTATTACTAAATAAGTTAAGCAAATAAGTGCAGCATTACGCTATCATCGTGAAGGGAAAAATCATTAAAAGTTGATAAGTAAACAAATATAAAGTTTGTTTCTATATTTATTATTACTGCATTTATAAATTTTTTAACAGTTGACTGTACCAAAGAGTGAGTAAATATTCCCGATATATTACATTTTTTTTTATCTCTTGCCTTAAAATTGTAATAACAATAATATTATAAATACCTTAGAAAACGGAATCAATTAATTTAAATATATATCTGTAGCTTTATTCAAAAGGAATTTCATAAAATGAAAAGCGAACTTACCGCCGGACTGACTCCTCTCGCTGCGGATCCCGCACGACCCTTGCCGCGGAATTTGCTGATAGCCTGTTCAGCCAGGTCTGCTCTTTCTTCAGCCTCCTCTAACTCTTGTTGTGCCTTGCGGAATTTAGCTAAGTTAAGGGCAGCAATTTCTTCGGCCTCTTCAATCTGCCTCTTGTATGTCTTAATCTTCTGTTGAAGTTTGTCTACGAGATCCTGCATGCGTTCATGATTCTTGCGATCTTCCTCAGCTTGGAAGGTCAGTTCCTTGATACGCCTCTCAGATTTACGTAGGTTCTTCTGTGCATCAGCGTGCCTTCTCTGCTCACCGTCTAATTCATTTTCGAGTTCTCGTACCCTTTGTTCGAGTTTCTGAATAGCCTTCTTTCCTCCCTTAAGTGCATTGGCTTCAGCCTCATCTAACCTAACTTGCAATTCCTTAATCTGTTGCTCAAGGGCTTTCCTGAGTTTTTCTTGTGTTTGTGCGTGTTCTTGTTCAGCACGGAGCTCATCAGCAAGCCTGGCGGCATCAACCATAGCCTTCTTGGCCTTTTCTTCAGAGTTCTTAGCCTCGTTAAGGAGCTCATCAAGGTCAGAATGTAATGTTGTAAGCTCAGTTTCAAGTTTCCTCTTGGCAGCAGATAAGGAAGCGCTTTGGGCGGATAATTCATTAAGTTGTTCGTGAGCATCTCCAAGTTCTTGTTCAGCTTGGCGGCGAGCACGATCAGCTTGTTCAAGAAGAGTACGAGATTCTTCAAGCTCGTTTTGAAGAGCATTGGCACGACGTTCAGAAATGCCAAGCTGTTCGCGGGCATCATCCCGAGCACGCTGTTCTTCTTCCAAGGCGGTTTGAAGATCCTTGATTTGTTGTTGGTACCGTTTGATGTTCTTTTGTGCCTCAGCATTAGCCTTGTTGGCATGATCTAAAGCGATTTCCAATTCATTAATGTCTGCTTCAAGCTTCTTCTTCATGCGCAGTGCCTCAGCCTTGCCCTTGGCTTCAGCTTCAAGGGAGGCTTGCATGGAGTCCAAGGCACGTTGGTGGTTTTTGCGTGTGTTTTCGAATTCTTCCTCCTTCTCTTGGATTCTCCTGTCAATTTCTTGTCGGACCTGAGACAGCTCAAGTTGGGCACGGAGCACCTTGTTTTCTTCTTGTTCAAGAGCGGCTTCAGCTTCTTCAAGAGCTGCTTGAAGTTCATCCTTCTCAACTTCAAGGCGTTTCCTGGCCTTTTCAATTTCATGGATGTTACGGCCACCTTCACCGATCTGGTCGAGTAAGTCCTTGACCTCATCAGCAAGGTTTTTGTTTTCACGACGGACGGCTTCAAGTTGTTCCTGGCCTTCTTCGTATGCACCCTTGAGACGGAATAATTCGGTTGAGTAGTTGCGACATTCCTTTTGGCTGGCATCAAGTTCAGCAGCGAGGTCATCGACTTTGAGTTTCCATTCACCAATGATCTTGTCGAAGGCTTTCTGTTTCTTCTCTGCGGCATTGGCAATGGCGGTAGCACGGTCAACCTCGAGTTGCAAGTCCTCGACTTCGGTAGCAAGGCGTTGCTTGGTCTTTTCAAGGGCAACAACCTTCTGGTTGAGTGATTCAATGGTTTCTTCAGCCTCTGCAAGACGAGCTTGGAGTTTGCGTTTGGCTTCCTCAAGTTCTTCTGAACGGGCAACACCCTCAGACTCGTATTTAGAACGCCATAATTGAGCTTCAGCATTAGCCTTGGAAAGTTGGCGTTGGAGATCAGCCTTGCCTTCAGCTTCTTCTTCAACTTGTTCACGGATGTTGTCCAAGTCGTGTTCCAAGTTGCGGAATTTGCCAAGGAGGGTGGCGCGTTCCTATGTAAAAAAAATATTTTTAGTACCATTGTTTCTATTACAACTTAGCACATAAGATAAAGTCCATTTGTATTTGTAGTAGTTTGTTATTTAATATTACATCAGGGGCTTGACAAATTTGCATAAAATTTATAATATGCTCAGCCTTCATGTCTTGGCTAGCATACACTATTAGCTTACATAACTTGTAAATAAGAAAACAACATACCCTAGCTTCTTCATCAGCAAGCCTCTTGGTGTCTTCCAGTTGAGTGGTGAGCGACACCTTGATCTTAGACAGCTGTGACACCTGAGATTCAGCTTCCTCAAGTTGGCGAAGGAGATCCGAGTTCTCAATGGACAGCTTCTTCTTGGCGGCATCCAAGTCATTAAGTGTGCGGTTAGCCTCATCAGCCTTAGCCTGAACGTCGTTGAGTTGGTGTTGGAGTTGCTTGACGATCTTTTCTTGAGCAGCCTAAATAAATATTGTGAATAAGCATATTGAAAAATTAATATTAATATTATTTTTAGATTTTTGAGGAGAATCTTTCATATTATTTATATATTAAGCTTCTTAAAGTATCTTGTGTGTCACTTGGATTTCAAATGTATTAAATTCATTATTCAAAGATATTATTGCTAACAATAAATATAGATTTATTAGTAAAATTTGCAATGACCTTTTCACCATATTAAATTATTGCATAATTATATTGTATGTATGTATCACAACTGTGATATATCTATTGTTTCAGATTTTAAGGAAATATGTAGCGTCATCATCATCATGAACATCTCTTTTTGTAAATGGCCAAAAAGTAAGTGTATTTGTATTATAATTCAATGATTTGGACTAACAAAATTGCAATATTGAAAATTCATGTAACGTATTCAGTAGCCTTTATTTTTTATGATGTTAAAATTATAATATAACAACCTTTAAATTACACAATAAAGAAATTTGTAGATAGTATTATTTTTTCTTTGTTTAAAAAATGTACATAAATCTAAAATGTTAAATGTTAATGTTAAAGAAATATCCATGCTTTAAATTATTATTGCTATATTAAACTTAACTTTTATTTGTTAGCTTTTAATATTATTAAAATACAACACATTTTTAATATGCTTCCTATGCTTAGCTTTTTAATAAGGCTTCTGGAATTTAATTTGTTAGTATTATAGGATTGAAGATTTGTTTGCGGGTTGTGTCTTATGTACATAGATTTATTTCTTATTATTCTGTTTAAAGCTGCGAAGCGTCCTGCTGATGCCAATACTTTTCATTTTTTTGTACCTTTTCGTTGGATAAGTGGTCGAGACCGGCGCGAAGGTCATTAACTTCGCTAAAGTATTGAGAACGTTCTTTCTCAGCCCTGGATGGATAAAATACAACAGAATGTTTAAAATACCAGTTACCTAATCACATTCCAATGGACATATTTGTAGTAGACGGTTTGATTTGTCGTGTATATTGTAACTCTGGGAATGAGGGATAATGAATCATCTAAAAATATTTTGCAAATATCTGCAAATCAGTTTTTTTGTTTTCATAAATTATAATTTATGATGATTTGTAGTTGCATGAATACGAATACACATAAAATATGAATCATTACATTTGTTTATTTTAACGCGTCTATATTTAATTATCATCTAAACACCTAAAATGTTGTCTTTTATTTACGTACAATTTAGTTTATTTACAGATTTTTGCAGAATAATTTTAAATACTTCATAATGGATATCCACAAAGTCATCATGCAAATCACCCCGGGTGGTACACATGCCGTTTTGAATGACATGTTACCTTTTCCCTCGCGACTTGATCAACAGCCGCGCGCGTGTTGTTTAGCTCGTTGTAGCAAGCTGCGCGGTCATGTTCGGCCCTGAATTTGTAGGTCACTTAATTATCTCAAACTATTAAACCTATTCTACTACAATCCACAGTTAAACACAGAATATAAACCAAGTTGTCTGTAATATAAATTTTTATTATTATATTACGTCACCGACTTATAGTTTTACGAATTGAAGTTTTTTGCCCCTAGACATGAAAAATTCACATTATATACATATAACTAACAAGGTGACCAAGCTTAGCTCAGATTATATATGCAGTTTATAAAAATATATTTATATAAATAATACGTATATTCACAAGAATTACTCGATTGACATACATAATATAGGAAATCGATAGGCAGTTTACTATCAATGTGGTGTTCATATTAATTTGTTACATAATAAATTTTATATTATGTACTCGTTCCTAATTTTTTAAATAACTTGTGTGTGATTCAAATTTAAATTTATATTTTTCAAATTAATATGTATTATGCAGCTATTTTTTTATAAAATAATGCAGTTTATCGATACTCACTTGGATTTGAGCTTGTTGAGTTGATCCAGCTGCTCACCCATTTCCGCGACAGCATCATTGTGCTTCTTGCGGAGGTTAGCGAGAGTGGATTCGTGTTGGATGTTAGCTTCTTCCAAGTCACGGCGGAGCTTGCTAAGCTCAGCTTCACGCTTCTTGTTAAGCTCGATCTGAGCTGAGGTGGCACCACCGGCTTCCTCAAGGCGCTCACCCAACTCCTCCAATTCACGGGCTAGATCTGCGCGTTGCTTCTCAGCCTTGGCACGGGCTTGACGTTCAGATTCGACTTCCTCTTCAAGTTCTTCAATGCGGGCTTGCAGTTCCTTGATTTGTTTCTGCGTCTTGCTGACTAGAGACTGTTCATCTTCAAGTTTGGCCGTGAGAGAAGAGATTTCCTTGTCCTTGCGTTGCACGGTCTGTTCAAGTTCCTTCTTGTTGCGTTCAAGATCGGCAACAGCCTCCTGGGTCAGTTTAAGATCTCCTTCAACCTTCCTCCTCTGCTTCTCAACATCAGCACGAAGTTTCTTCTCGCGTTCCAGAGAGTCTTCAAGCTCATCAAGTGTCTGTTCGAGCTTCTGCTTAACTTTGTTGAGGTGGTTAACCTTGTCTTCTGCAGCTTGTAATTCTTCGGATGTCTTTTGGTTACTCTCACCCTGCATTTTCTTTTCCTTGTTGAGTTTGTTGATAAGTTCATCTTGGTGAGCAATCTCATCATTCAAGTTGCGGATTTGGTGATCTTTGGTAGCCTTGTCTTGTTCAGACTTTTGAACTGACAACTCAAGATCTTCAACATCCTTCTTGAGGCCAGAAATTTCTTGCTCTAATTTCTTCTTAGCTTGGAAAAGTTGGTTGCGGGCATCCTCTTCTTGTGTAAGGCGGTCTTGGGTATCCTAAACAAAACGTGATTCACAATTTTAAAAGTGTATATCTAAACAAACTGTGATTAAAGTTTTAATGTTCGCGAGCTGAGCATCTGTTTTACATCTATCGCCACTAAATCGTAACAATAATCGTATCGACGAATGTTTTGTTTGCAATAAAATCGTGCACTTTGCAGACGTGCAATTTATTTTTAAACAGTTTTCTAAATAACTGTTATAATGTTTATTCGTAGTATTACATCAAGATTGTTTTTAAATAATGAACTCATTGAACCATTTGATGTATATTAAAATATTCAGTATTTTTATTTGAATAATCAAATTTCTTCTAAACAACAAAAAAAACGTATACTTAACAAAAATACATATTTGAATATAATAAAAAAAAACAAATTCATTATAAAATTTAAATAAAAACAATAAGATACTAACCCTAAGTTGACCCTCAAGGTCTGCCTTTTGTGCTTGAAGTTTGGCAGCGCGCTCCTGGGTCTCAGAAAGTGATCCCTTCTCTCCTTCAAGAGAAGCCAAAAGGTTTGTCTTTTCTTCAAGGAGTTTAGCGTTGAGGGCTTCAAGCTCTTTGCGGAGTTTTTCTTCCTTCTCAAAAGCTTCTTGGGCTTTCTGGGCCTTCTCTTCGAGTTTCTGCAAAATAACCTCACTTTTATCAATGTCGCACGCAGTCATAAGATGTGCCGCCATTATTAATTGTCACACCATCAAATTAAAATGTAACTAATTATAATTCGGATCGTTCGGATTTAGGGAAGGGTGGTGCGCACGCCGCCGACCACTTCGCTACTGAGTATCGCTGGAGTTTTCCAGCGGGCGTGTATTCGCCCCCGCACTCGATACATTGTGTAAGGAAAAAACATAGTTGCTGGAGTGGGGAAGAATCCAGAAATGGACGCGGCAGGTGCGGTGGTGTCACGTAACCACCAGGTGGGCGCGGTCGATGCTATTTACGTACACTTGATTCACACGTTATAAATTCTGAAATATTTAATAGGTCACTCTTCAATCATGTTACAGGTGAGTTACTTACGGCCATTTCATCCTCGACGCGGGTGACGTTGAGGAGAGGCTTGACCTTCTGCCACAGTTTCCACCAGGGCCAGGTGCGGAGTTGCAAGTATTTGCGCAAGTTGCGTTGGACAACTTGGAGAGACAATCTATAAAGGATATACATTGTTACGAAAAATTACATTACAAAAAAGTAATACATTTATAAATATGATAAGTACCTCTGTTCCTGCATCTTCGTGTACTCCTTGCGAGATAAGTAACCACGAATGTAGGCCTGGAGCCATGATACAATCTTGGACAACCTATCGTCACGCAATTCTTCCATCTGACCCAGGACACCAGCGCGGAAGAACACCTGCTCACCGTTTTAAATGTGTTAATAATATAGTGTTTTATGCTAATCACAATTAATTAAAATTTCCTCAGAAATATTAACGATAAATATTTAATTTTAATTGCGAAAATAAAAATTATTGAAGCGAAATTCGTAGCATTTATACAACATTGAATCTAAGGAGATGATACATATGTGTTTTGCTTAAATGTATATACATAATACTATGTTTTCTATTGAAGTTTTCGCTTACTAATTGCTTTGTTTGTACTAGTAAATAAATGATCTACGATATTATATATTTACTTTCAAAATTTTACAGAAAAAGACTAAAATTAATTTGTCTGCACTACTCCTTTCCCTTTCCCACTATTTATTATTTTATAGAAGATTTATTGTAGTGAAATAAAATAAAAACTATTTCTGTTTTTACAAATTTTTTACAGAACATTTGTTACTTTAAATATGCACCACTCAATCATTACTTTACTAATCAAAATTCCGTTTCTTTAATATCAATTTAAACATAAATTCGATATCAACTAATCAGAAAGTGGTTGCAATTCTAATAATATGTACATTAACAGTAGTAGAATTAAAAAAAATTACTACAGTTGTAATATTAAAAAAAAATTAATAACTTAACGTTATTTGCAACGTTTTATACATATAAATATAACACAAATATCATTGTACCATCTCTTATACCATAAAAAATAAAGAAGTGGTTAGTTATCAAGTGTTCTAGGCAAGTTAGAAGTGAGAAAATGCTTAAAGTTGAGAAAAGAAAAGATGCAGATAATGAATTTCCATGCAAATAGCTCTACCTTGGTCTTTCCAAGTCTGAATGATTCCGAATCCAAGCCGGTATGTTCGAGAATTTTCTCGGTGGCTTTCTCGGGTGTAATGGGTTCTTTAATCAGGTTCGGGCACAGAATTTTGTATCTGCGTTAGAGGAGCACACAAACATGAAAACAATGGAACATGGTACGGATAGGGTAACAAACTTGAGCCAAAAGTTGCTTGGGCTCAAACACAAAAACAACCTTAGTCTGTAAGGTGTAAGGAATTTGCAAAGGTATCGTAGCATTAATTCCTAAAGGTTCTACAATAACAAACAGGAACTAAACGCATCACAAATTTAAGCCTTACGATTCTTTAGGTATATAGGAATCGCAGTATAGTCGCTAATTACAAATACGGTTATCAAACATGCCTTGGTATGACCGAGACGGTAAGATTCAACATCTAATCCGGTTGCTTCCAAGATGACTTGAGCGATTTTCTTGGGATCGCTCTCCTTTTCGACCGCTTGAGGAGCCAGGATCTTGTAGCTATATTATCAAAATAATATGGACACACAATCAGGATAAGGAAAAAACAGGTGCTTTTTCTAATGTTAAGTTGGGTTGAAAAAACAATTATAATTATTTGTAAATGCTAGGAGTTGACCTCATTCACTCATACTAATAAAAGTACTATCTAGTGAACTCAGGGAGTGGATACAAAAACCTAGGGCAAAATGTTTCCTCTATTCCTTAGAGGCTTATATAATCACTCTAATGGTTTCTTTGCAGAGGTTATTTTTCTTGCCTTTGTGTGACCAATACGGTAGCTCTCAGGATCGAGGCCAACTTCTTCCAAACACTTTCTAGCTGCCTCTTTGGGATCCTTTTCAGCAGTCATAGTTGCTGGCGCAAGAATCATGTAACTGTTCATTAAACAACGTCTTATTAAAATATTCTATTCCAATATTTTCAAAGTCTAGATACAAGTTGCTAGTATAATTTTAGAATATGTTACCTATATCATAAATTTTGATGACGTCAGCTGTATTCCAAAAAATGCATTAAGTTGTCAACCGAATGTTTTAGACTACACATGAAATATCTAAGACACATAATAGTTATGAAGATAGTATTAAAATTTGAGTAATATTTTTAAGCATGCATATGGAATATCTTACCGGAGTTTGAAGTCGGGGTAGACCATCCTGTTGGGGAAACCTTTACGGCAAATACGAATGCCTTCAAGCACACCGTTACAGGTCAGCTGGTGCATTACCAAGTGGGAGTCGATGAGACCTATGGGACAAGTTAAGTTTCTGTACTGCCGGAATCTTGCACAGTTTTTTATTACCAGATTACCAAATTTCCATACTCTTGTTTTGTTTACAGACTTGTTTGTTTTCTAACGGATTTGTTGTTTCAATATCACTAAAGTTTGTACTTCATGTTCGTAAATGCACTTATATTTAATTTAAATTTATGATTAATTAATAATTTTAATTGTAAAATCTTGAATTATTGATATAGGACACAAATGAAATAACTTCGTTGATCTCATATGTTTCAATTTTTATTTGAAGTTATCGAAGTTGATGTGTGTTTAAGTGACAAAATTCGGTATAACATCACAGAATGACTAATCATCATTATAGATTTTGTTGAAATAAATTATTGAATTACTTTAATAATTTTAATCGTAAATTGTGATTGCAAAAGTATTTTACAAGCAAACACGCAATGTTTCAAAGCTATATTTAATTGCAACATTAATTTATGCGGAGAATTTATCACGTTTAATGATGTTTTGGAGGAAACATCGCTTCAGTCATTTAACACCTACGTGTCGTTGTAAACGTCTGGATAATTTAAATTACGTGGGCGATGAAAAATAACGATCTATTTTATACTTGAAACTAATAAATTATGCAGTTTATAAAATGTCATCATACATATTTGTTACGCGTGGTAATAATTTTATGTAGGTTAAGCTTTGTGGAATGTCTACCTGTGCATTTTTGGAAAGTTTAAACGTCAAAAGTGGTATTTTATTTTTCTATGTTTGATGCAGAAAACACAGAGCGATTGATACTCACATCTCTCGCGTTTCTAAAAAAGTATATTTTGCGGCCATACAGAACTTTAATACATTCAAAGTTAACTTCACGATATTCATCGATATCTAACGAGGCTACTATAACCAGCTTTGTGATATTTGAAATAAAAAATATCGTACCTATATCTACCCATTGAAATATATCTGTGAATTTTTTACAAAATCTTATATTACATGTCCTAAGCAGGATGAGCTATCTGTGCTGATTATGTCTATGAAAAATTAACAATAATAAATACTCCTTTTTTCTTAAAGTTAAGAAATATTGAACCCACAACATGCTTAAAGAAATGTGCCTTGTTTTTTCTTTAAAATTTGATTAGTATTTTTTAAGTAAATATAGGAGTTTCCTGCCATTAAACTAAATGTAATAGTGTAGTATCTTTTTACTTCCTAAAATATGAGTCTTTTAAATCGATTTTCGATATTTTAAAAATGTAAATAATTATAAATATTTTGTCGATGTTTTAACTATCTCCAGTTATTTAGTTTAGTGTAAATACTTTATGTGACTTCTTTAAATTTCTTACTTTAGTATATTTAAGCGTATTTGTTTGTATTTTTCAATAATGCCAGATAAGCATACATAGCTTTTGAGAAGCGGAATGCTTTATTTGAATATTTTTATGCCAACAGTTACCCTGACACTATAATACATTTCTCTTGTTTCTCGATCTTTAACCCCAAACCTCGATTCTGATATTTTATTATCAAAGAAATATTCTCATTAACAAAATAAAATTACCTTCACTCCTATTAACCCCGAGGGGGTAGGCAGAGGTGTGCTAGTATATCCACGACTTGTAAGTCCAGTAGATATACAAGAACACACCCACCCCAACAAAATAAACTCTTTAATAATAATTATTCTTATGCTACGAAATATGGTTTTGGTACATGTTCTTATTTTATTTTTTTCTTTAATATTATCTTTTTATAATACATTTTGATGTAATTGATTATACTTAAATTTTTAACAATGATTTTTAACTTTTAAAACATAGAAGTACTTACCGGCCTGTTTCAACTCGTTGGGGATGATACAACGTACGAAGTGAGGTTGAGTAGATCTCAACGTTGTCATCAAGTTGTTCAATTGTTCCTAAAGATATACCATATTTTAAAAAAGTGTTTTGGTAAATATTTTTTTCAATAATTTAACTGTCATTCCTTTATAAAGCAATGACAAAAAAGTATTTCAAACAAAAAACATAAAATAAACATTTAAATTTAGAAACATAAAGCAACACTCAAAATGATAGTTTGAAGTAATTGGATGAAAAAAACAACAAATATTAAAAACACAAAACTAATGTTAAACATTGACAAACAGAAAGCTTAGTAATGAAATTAGCAGCAAAAGAAATTTTGCCTAACATATTCCATATCGGAATAGTGTTTTCGCACACCAAAGTATGGTGTGTATATGATGAAAAAACACAAAATTTCAAATTTCAAATGATTGGGAGGTGACCTGTGCCTCTTTTTTTAATAATCAAAATAAACTATTTCGTTTATAGAATAGTTTAATTTGTGTGGAAGTAGTAGTTGTTCCACGATGATGATATAAATTCCAAATTAGCTTAGTAAAATAAAATATTATTGTACCCTGTACGCGGAGGAGACAGTAGCAAAACCACCGCCCTTCTTACCGCGACCTCCTATGAATATACATTAACAAGCAACGATTAATACTAGGACAAACACAATCGTAGACAAAGGACAATATAATACACCAACGACGTACACCTGGACATACATTGCGACATGAGCTGGCTGTAAAACGTACACAAAGACAGACAGTATGAAAGCATAGAGAGGTGTCACCTGGAGCACACAAGATTTGACATTCACTAACATAAAAAACTCCAAAGTGACAACCCAAAGCATGTTGATAGACGAAGACAATAAGCTACGTGATATAGAAGCTTTTGTTTGTGATGTGATTTGTTTTACCCTGTATAGTGATGAGACGGTCTGGAAGGCAGAACCCTTGGCACGCTTGCCTCCAGCTCCTGATGTATGTAAGAGACTTTGAGTACGAAGAAATTGAAATCGATGAAATTACCATAGTGAGTTTTCAATAACTATTAATAGTGGTATCCCATTCACAACGTATTCTTGTGAATTTAAAAAATAAGATTATGTTTGGGAATGTATTTATGCTTAGTGATTTATTTCCATGATATGATTATGAAATATATTCCATTCACAGAGTATTCCTGTGAATTCAAAATGTGCTGAAAATTGATAATCTTTAAGATGGTAATTATAGTAAAGACAATGATGTTAATTATAGTGCTGACTATGTCTAAAAAAATATGATATATTTGAGTGGAATATTTTACTACTACTGAAATGTGTATTTGATTCACAAAGTTCTCGTGTGAATTTATAATATTTGATACAAGTGAGTGTAATGGTACGTTCACAGAAGTAGAATACAGCTCATGGTACATACGTTGAAATCGAAGTTTTATTCTCTCTTAAATGTCTTCTAGTAATCGTCTGTTCTAATGATTACTATTGTTAAAAAGATATTCTTAAACAAATTATTTAAAATATTTTAAAAAAGTTTCGAGATGCTACGTACCCTTGCCACCACCGCCGCCACCAGCATCACCAGACTGACCAGGATGATCAGCAAAGATCTCAACCAAAAGTTTGTTGCTTCCCTTCTTGAACTGGTCAACGACAGTGTCGTTGAGGGGATCCTTGTTCTTCTCAAGCCATCCAGTGATGTTGTAACCGACCTGGGTAATTTATTAGTTCTAGTATATTCCACAGTAGATTAACAGAGAAATTCATAATTGTCATAATTCGGGCGGGAAAAATAATAATAAAATTATGAATAAAATAATTATAATCTTTATTCTGCATCCATTATAAGGACTGAGATAATTTAAAAACCAATCTAGAATACTGATTGAGATAAAATTAACATGGCGCAATATTATTTTTTTCGAATGTCGATACTTACATTACCGGCGTAGTGACCAATAGCGAAGTGGGCGGCTTGGCAACCAGGCTTGGGGGGTTTGGGCTTCAGGTAAGGTGCAGACTTGCCCAAGTGGTTGTTGTTCAATTTCTCAACGAAGGTTTGATCAGTGGCTTTCGGGAACATAGACTCTTCCTCAAGAATTGAGAGGATACCCATAGGCTACAATTAAACAAAAATGTCAGGACTGGAAGCTCTTAAGGTAAAAAGTGAGAACTAAAAAAATGTAATCTATTTGAATTTAATGATTAATTTTTCATATTGCTTGGATTTTATCTAAGTGTATTTTTTTTAATATCGCTTTTTTTCTTGAAACGTACAAATGTTTACAAAGCAATAATTAAGTCTTATCAATAAATCAAGTAATAACAATAAATATAATTTTTATGATTTTTTTTATAACAAAATAATACAAATAGTGTTAATTTTTATTTCACAAAGATTTACTTATATTTAAACGTGTACAAAAATAAAGCATTATGTGTGTGTAAACTTATAAATAATTTTAATGTAGTGTTATTAAAGCAACATGCAATTCAAAGAGAAAATGTCGATGTGTAATTGTGCCCATATTATATGCGTGTCCATATGCGAGTTAATCATTATGTTTATTAGATATTTTACTTTTTAATAGGAGCATATAACTACTAAAATATTGTAAAAGCAAAATGTTTTGTTTTAATCTACTAATAATTATTTTTGTGGCACCTAATCATATATCTTGATAACGCGATAGCATTGTGCATATTAAATATACTGAATTAGCAAATGAATTAGATTTGGATCGAATTTTGCATGTGCTAAAAAGCTACATTTTATCGTACGTTCACTCATGATATTATCCTACACACATATTTAAAAGTTTATCTCTCTTATGATAGGCATAAATAAGACAAAGACACGCAAGATATCCGTGTATCTTGTTCTTAAATACCTAAAACGAAAGAGATGAATATAAATATGACAATTGTATGAGTAAACGAACGTTTACATAACATAGTATGGATACAGCCAGCATTTCAATTTAAAATTTGCAGGCGTTTCAAGCATAGTCGAAATATAGATTTTTGTAGGATACATATAAGAAGCACTGCGACTTGCTTGTATTGTATGTGTGTGTGTCATGTAAACCATACGCTCATCACGAACTGTCTATATGATATACACATAAACACAATACAAGTAAATGACAGTATTTTTATATGACGGTATCGAACCATCTAAATTTCAACCATGTTTATTGATTGAATGTTTATGGAATTGATCATGTATTTTTCAGCCTGAAGCTTCTTCTAATCGCGACCCTATAGCCTCAAGCTATTAACGTTATACCTATTATACCTTCTCAATTAAATTTATTGTCGGTTGGAGATCCATACCAAAATCTATAAACTCCCATTGGATCCCTTCTCTTTCATATTCTTCTTGTTCTAGGACGAACATGAAATGATTAAAGTACTGTTGTAATTTTTCATTTGTAAAATTAATACAGAGCTGATTAAACCCGTTCATCTGCGGTGGCGACATGAAAAAAATATCCAAGAACTATTAGAATTCAAGTAGTGTTTTGTTTAATTGTATGTATGTGTGTTTTGTAGGGTTCATACGTGTAAGATAGAGTAATAGATAGATACATAAACATTATACACACTTTAGATCACACAACACAGTTGTCACATTGGCTAGTCGTTCGAGTAAAGCCTTTAGAAAGCCAATTAAAATTTTGATAAAAATAAATTGATTGAATTTTAATCAATGAATTTTGTAGACTTTCCTCGAAGACCATGGCGAGTTGCAAGCGTTCATGGTTGCGTTTCCGCCATCTACCTTTTCAATAAGGTCAATGCACATTTGGAGATCCATGCCAAAATCAATGAAGGTCCATTCGATGCCTTCACGGTGGTATTCTTCTTGTTCCAACACGAACATGTGATGGTTAAAGAACTGCTGAAGTTTCTCGTTGGTGAAATTAATGCAGAGTTGTTCAAAACCGTTGTACTGCAGGGAGATAAGTTATGAAAGGTTAAGGTAAAGGTGTAGAAAATTATTAAGGATTGAATGTAACACAGTGCCGCTACGGATCGCATTCCGTAGGTGGTTCTGGTTAACAAGACCTGGAAGTGGAAAGTGCCGTTTCTATCCCCATAGATCTGGCTAATGTAGCTAACATATTCTGTCCTGAGAGTTTCGAGCGACGACGAGCATAAAGACCTGCCAGAACTATTACCTTCTCGATCAAATCGATACAAGCAAGTAAGTCCATTCCAAAATCGATGAAGGCCCAATTGATGCCCTCCTTCTTGTATTCCTCTTGTTCGAGGACAAACATGTGGTGGTTAAAGAACTGCTGCAGCTTCTCATTGGTGAAGTTAATGCAGAGTTGCTCGAAACCGTTGTACTTTTAAAAATAAACCCAAGTGAATGTATTGAAGAGAATAGTTAGGATACTATACTAAAATGATTAGAAGCGGGGTCGTTGGTAGCTTAACAAAACACCGATAACACGAAAACATCTAGGTTCTCCTAGACTATTTGTCCTCATCCAGTGTACCTTTTCAATAAGGTCAATGCAGGCGAGCAAGTCCATTCCAAAATCAATGAACTCCCAATGGATGCCTTCCCTTGTGTACTCTTCTTGTTCCAATACAAACATGTGATGGTTGAAAAATTGTTGCAATTTTTCATTTGTGAAGTTAATACAAAGTTGTTCGAACCCATTGTACTAAGAAATCAAATACATATTAATATCATAGAAATAAGTGGCACATATAGATATCCTTAGTATTCATATCTTTTGGTGAAGTTGTAGAAAATATAATGGCCTAGGAGAAAAACATTATACCGGAACATAAGACTAGTTGTCCCACTGCTTTTTCTAATTTTCGTCGCCATAAAATCAGTGTGCACTATTAATTCGATTAAAAAATATGATAAAATATAAATTAGACATAGTAATGTAGCCGTAAACATAAAAGCTTCGTCAATATTGGGTTTGGTATCCATAGGCAGAATCTATCTTTTGCAATTAAAAGGTTTTTTGAATAAGTTTCCAAAGTTTCCTTAACTTTTTAACTTTTCTTAAGAAACCATTTTCAAAATATACTTTTTGTTATGAAGTTACTTTATATTATTAAATAAAATCTTAATATTACTAATTGTTATCAATAATATATAAACCTCCCATTTTCTATTGATACTTATTTCCTTCTATTTGCTATTAATACTTACGTCGAAGATTTCGAAACCAGCAATATCCAGTACACCGATGAAGTGTTGCCTCTTCTGTTTGGTGTCTAGGGTTTCGTTACACTTCTTCACCAACCACTTGAAGAGACGATCAAACACACCCTTGCAAAGGGCACCAACGGAGTTGGTTACTTGATCCTTGTTACGACCCTGGGTCACGAACTCGTTTCCGACCTTGATGCGTGGCTTCAACAAGTTCTTGTAGAGATCAGCGCAGTCAACACCGAGAAGTTTGGCAACTTTCTCACCATCCTGTAAAATAGATATCATTTCTTTAAAACCTATCCAAAAACAGAAATAAGAAGATAATGTAATCAACAACAATCTCCTTTTATAATACCAGAATTAAGATTATCTAGATGGCATTATTTTTGGAAATTGCATGTTTAAAGATATCACTATAAATATACTGACCAAAAATAATTACAACAAACTAATTATATTAGCATTAGGAGAAAATGCCAATTAAAAAGAATAAAAATATCTCTTAGTAAATATAGTTGAAAAAATGTTGTTACTGTACCTCAGTGCCATCGGCTTCAGCCTGTTCCTCGCGACCCCTCTGTTTGAACTTCATACAACCCATGTGCATGACAGCGGCGGTGATCTTGTATACATTGTCCTTTTCTTCTTGGGTGAAACCCAGAATATCGAAGGCTTGCTATAATAACATATCAACATTAAAATAATTATTATTAATATTGGGGGAAATTCAAAAAATATTAACATAGTATTTTTGAAGAATTAGTAAGTGCAATTTACTTACCATGGTAAAAGTTAGTGATAAATTTTGCGGTTAGATTGCAGAAGCAAATATTAAAGAGGTGTTTGGGTGTGTCTTATACACTGGGACTATGTTAAGGAATATTTGGATGTGTTCTAGAAATGTTTATTTTAACTGACTTCAATATAATATCTATTTTCTCTGTAAGCTGGGATATTTACATTTAAATAATAATAAATGATAAACAAAAACCATTTTTAATAAGGTATTAAAAGATATGATAATAATAATAATAGATATATATTTGAAGCCGGTTGTTGTGGTTCTACAAGTATTTATTAATTACTACTAATATTGACTACTACTATTTTATTAATTAGCATTTCCTGGTAATTTGGATAATATGGAACGTGCTTTATCCAATTTCTTGGGGGCTTATAACAAGGGTTTACAATATTTTTCATATAATATACATTATATCTATCGCAGCGTCATGTTGCTATTATGAAAGGTTAAAACTTACTACGAATATTTTTTTAAATGTCCTCTGGAACATGTCCAAACAATTTCCTTTGGTCATTTAAGAAAAAAATCTAACTAAAAATCCACATTTACTAACTCTATAGGTTCAGCGTCTCGTTGCTCTCGGGTGGGAAAATTTTATTTACATTCTTTCGACTTACGTCAGTTAATACGCATTCTTCTCCGTCATCCACGTTGGGGATTGTAATCTTACCCTGGGCGACGTTATTGTAATCGTATATGTCATTAGATAACATACACATCTCTGTAGGTGAAATAAGGTTTATTCTATTAGAAAAATATCTTATTATGATTTCCTTCCTATATCCCCTATTACCTTCAACCTGACCGCCCTAAGTGTCGTGTGTATGATTTGAGTTCGGGGAGTGCCAGTGCTAGAACGGGAGCAAACATCTTATCTGTGGAACAAACCAGTGCACAATATGCTCATGGACCTCTGCACGGAGCGAGCATGCAATGTGTATGTCAGAATTTTAATTAAACTCTCCAATATTAACGCGAATATCTGTAGCAAGACGCACGCTCCCTGCGTAGGTACAACACTTACGATCGTCAGATCGAATTGTTCACCGTCGTTCACTCCAGGTATCCGGGTCTTCCCTTGATTTATGAGGGGATAGTCCGAGATGCGGTTGCTTAGCATCGTTAATTCTGCAAACATCAAATCATCTGACATACACACGCACAGACTGATTCCCGAATCCAGTCTTAAGCAAAGCAAGCGATAGAAAGAAGGAACAGAATAAATAGATGAGAAGATGATCCAGTAGTCACAATCTGGACTCACATCTGTAATGTTCATTTCCTCGCCGTCGTCAACTCCAGGGATGCTGGTCTTGCCTTGAGCGACGATGTTGTAGTCGTTGATGTCGTTAGACAAAAGGCAGAGGGCTACAAAACGACACCAATAACAGTCACATGTGGTATTTGGTGCTATACAGCTAGGGTCACTAAGCATGCAGTGGGATGACTAAAACGTATTTGGATATCTCGTTCGTTCGCTGGCGAGATATCTACACCACTAGTTGGTTTTATGCAACCTAATGGCAAAGGACAACACATTGGATAATTCCTCCAAAGCCTTCGTTTTTTGGAAGGCGGAACTTACGTCGGTCAAAGTACATTCCTCTCCATCATCTACGTTGGGGATGGTAGTTTTTCCTTGCGATACGATGTGATAGTCATATATGTCATTGGACAGCAAACACATTGCTAAATATTAAAATACATATTAATAAACGATTAAACACAAATAAGGATGGTGTAATTGTTTATGTGAAATAACTGCATATAATCGGGACTCTATTAGTATTAGTGTTGTTTATTTATTTATCTTACACATCATCATACATACACTCCTTGCAGGCAGGACAAAGAATATCAGGTTTGGTTGTCACTTTTCTTACATACTTGCCTAGATTTCTCTACATTAATTACTCTCTTCATTCGGAGACTCTTGACTCCACCCTCGTATAACACATCGGTATTTGACAATAAAATATCAACCTAGATCTCCACGAGTACCTGCAGCCATCCACATTCGCAATGTATATAATATATTTTGCAAATCTTTCGTTCTTTCCATATGACCGAGTCATCGCAGCATTTTCTTTTCATATAATACAAATATAATACAAATGTATAATGTAAGCAATAACATTAACAAACCTACATACTGGGCTATGTTACAAATAATATTTCTGTCAATACTCGTTTATGTTGTCAACACTCATCAACATGTCATAAATTATATCAGAACTAATATAAATATATAATATACTAATGCCATCATATAAGCAAAGAAAAAGAAGAATATACTAATGTGTATATTGCATATATGCATTATAATTTTTAAATGAAATCTTTTCTAAATTGTAATATGTGTAATTGGATCAAAAATCTCTATTCTAGGAACGATTTTAATGATCATAAAGAAATATAGCTGATGTTTTCTGAGTATATGATCATAAATAAAGAAACATATTTACAGCATAAATATGATCCAAAAAGGTTTGAATGGTTATGCTTAAATATAACTATTTTAAATTAAGTTTATGTCAAGTTGAGTAAGTCACTAGATCCAAACAATCATAATAAATCCGATTTATTTACTGTTCTTTAAAATATACAAAATCTAGTGTCTTTTTTTTAAAGTAGTTGATTGAGTATCTAGATTAGAGGTAACAAGTCATATAATTTTTGTATGTTATTACTCCCTCAAACTAAACTCAATAAATCCAAATAATGTTTCCCAATAGACCCTAACGATAACTATTACCGTCCAATGTCGTAAGATGTCATGCATACCTTTAAGGCCAGCGACAGAGCCGGACATCATCTGGTAGAAGATGTGGTAAGAACGCTCGAGAGCCTGTTGAGAGATGACACGGGCTTTTTCTAGCAGATCTGAAATAAATGATATTATTGAGTTAGTCTAGTTTACAACCATTGAAATAAGGATAATTAAAAAAAATACCAAGAGTTAGGTAGAGGTGCGCTAGTATAACCACGACTCGTAAGTCTAGTATATATACAATAGAACACACACGACTTGTCAAGGTACTAGAGCCCTCGGTGTGTGTGGGTGGGCACATCCCATTCGGAGAATTTTAAAAAACAAATAAATATCTTCACATCTATATCCAGGAATGTATAGGCAGAGATGAATCTACGATTAGCCGACGATATTACAATTTCAAACTTTCTTGACTTTCTTAATTTTAAATAATAGTTAATTTATTATGACAAGTAATTATATATACTTATTTATGATTTAAACGTAACGTATTTCAAGATATTTTATCTATTTTTTTAAAGTTTTAAAAAATTAGTAAAAAAGTCACCATGCCTTAAAATTTAAAGGTAATTAACATATTTATAAAGGTTTTATTTAGAAAACAAATACAATAATTATGTGTATTACATTTTTTTTAAACTAACACGTTCCATAATAATTCAAAATTGCGAGAACTTAACGACTATATTATTAGGTGTATATACTTACAGGTTTCAATATCCGCACCAGCCAGTTTACCAGATGGTCCGAAGTGGATACGGATGAATTTACCCTAGGACAGACAATATTTCAGTTATAATTTTTAGTTTTATTACTTAGTTTTTCCACGGTTATAGTACTCAAAGGTTGTGCAGCAAGTTGGCCACAAACTTATAACATTTACTTATTCCTACCATAACGTCAGTGCTTGATACAACTTGAACATTTAATCTCTCATAGCCCTAGTCGTAATATCTTCCATAATAGATCAAGACATACATAATATCTATGTAGCGTATAACGATTCATTGTTTCATCAGGAAAGACCCGCATTTGTTCACTCTCTTATGACATAAAATAAAGTTTAAAATAAAATATCTTTAGTTTTTATATTAATTTTTTTGAAAGGAAATAAAAAAATTCCGCGCAATTTAATTGTTTTGTTTATCTATTAAAGCGAACTAACATAATAGGTACCTTTCAAAATATTATTTTTTGTTTTGTCAAAGTGCATAATGTGTGTAATTAATCTATAATAATTATTTCATATCAATTGTAAAAGAAACAAAATATAAAGTTTTCAAATATATCTAACTAGAAAATAATAATAATACTTACGAAACGTGAAGAGTTGTCGTTACGCACAGTCTTGGCGTTACCAAAGGCTTCAAGCACAGGGTTAGTTTGGACGACCTGGTCTTCCAGAGAGCCTTTCTTCTCCTGGTTTGGGTCTTTCTTCTGCGATGCACCAACGGTGGCGAAGTACGCAATTACCTTCTTCGTGTTCTCAGTTTTTCCGGCACCAGACTCACCGCTGTTGAGTATTTAACAATATTTTCATTAACTTCTAGAACAACTTATCATTTTTATCCATAATTACCATAATTTGAGGCTATTTGTAAAATACTTTAGATAAACACTTAAAACTCCAAATCGTAAAAGTTATTGATTTTACATAATATTTAAATAATCACAAACCCGCAAATCTTTGGACAAAAACATCTCTTTCGGAAGCATTTTTATGTATTCTTTGTATATGTTTTTATATACGTAGTGCATATGCATATTTTTGTGTTTCATACGCCACTAAATTGTACAAAAAATTGTCGTTTTTCTTTTTTTATGTATATATTTTAACGGGTGAGCTAGTAGAGGTCTCTCTATTCTTAGAGATCGCCCTTTTTACTGCGTTTTGTTCTAACGTTTCGTGTATGATGAAGTAAATAAATTGTAAATTAAAAAATTGTGCACAGGATTCTAGTACAGGATAGTTTATTTGTAATTTTAATAATACCGTTATTGTCAATATCATGGATTATATTGTTTTAATTAGTTGAGTATTAGAAGGTGGTACACAAAGTCTAGAAAGTGTTATAGATTTACTAGATCTAATCTAGCTAGATGTGCCGTAAAACTCAGTACTATTGACATATCCTAGATTCATTAATTCACATTAGTCTGAAGACAAACATATTGTGTTATTTTTGATCATGTCAATAAAGTTGTGTAGATAAATAACAGAGTGTGTCAAATTTACTTGCAGAAAGAAATGTTTAAGATAGAGTGAATAGAGTTATATTTATGTGTAGTATGTACTCTATATTTTTTTGGGATTTGGCCTCTCTGAAGATAGAGAGTGTCAATTTTTTTAATTAATAGTGTTAATTTTGGCTATTTAAGATAAGTGCAAATTCAAGAAGACTTACGTAATCAACATAGATTGATTCTCGTGGTTGGTTAACATGTTGACGTAAGCGCCATCGGAAATGGCGAAGATGTGGGGTGGCACTTCCGAACGACGCTTGCCTCGGTAAAGCTTGGCGCATCGTGTCGTGTACACGGGGAACCTCTTGTAGGGGTTGATGGCCACACAGAAGAGACCCGAGTACGTCTGTATTTACAACAATCATTAATAAAACTCGTAAAAACATTGATAACATGGTAGTGACAGATCAAAATTTAATTTTTGCGCGACGATTCAACTTTGGCTCATACCACTTAACGCGTTCTTTGAAACAATAATTTTGCTTTTTCATCGTATCTTTTTGGTTTTTCCATTTCATATTTGGTACTACAGAACGAGACAAGCCAATGCAAAAAAAAACAGTTTTTTCTGTTCTCTGAGTACATAATATGAAAATAAACAAAAAATGGCCTCTATCCATTTTTATACTTTAAAGTCAGGTTTAAACTTTGACGTTTTGATCTATCACTATAATGTTTTTATATCTTTGATGAAGAGAAAGCAACGTGTCCTTTAATATTTTTTACAAGAAACAACTCAAATGTTTTTATGTAATACAATGTTGTATTACATAAAATTACGTTGTATTATTTTACAAGTTTTAGCTATTGGCTATTATTTAGTAAACTATCAACGGTAAATGAACAAAATCTATCAATGCAATGATCTTACTAATAATGTAGAATAATTGGAACTTAGTTACTTTGAACTTATGATGTGATGACCGACTCCCGCCCCGATATTATTATTCAATAAAATTAACGCTTTTTTTGCTTTGTCATAAATTCCTCGTTATGACTAGCAATCACACAAAACTTAATTATCAGAAATTATATAAACAACTCAGATATCAAAAATTTATGTTATAATCTCAGTTGTAATATTTTCCTACCCTTTTTTTCTAGTTCAAAATATATTTTAAGTAATTTTACTATTTCTATGAAAAAAATTAGAGGACACGCTTAAACACACAATGTAACTCAATGATTCGATATCTAACATTCCCATAATGCTTACGTGAAATAAAGTATTTTTTATTTATTTATATCTAATCCCAATAAAAAACTACGGTACTATAAAAATCCTTGTTTGAATATATTTTAGAAAAATATACCTACGAAATTTAGTTCAAAATCATATTTTGTCATTTCCTTGAACAGCTGGTTCGACATTATCATAATTTTTTATTTCATTTTATTTTTAATTAAAAAAAACAACATTAAACAATGAATCGTGAAGTTTTTTTTTCTGACGCCGTAGCCCTTCTACGACGTAGCATTATAAGGATGTTAGCGTATGAGCATGTACCAAATCAAACTTTACACAGACGATATATCTTATCCTTTAACTCTTAATTATTACACTCTATAGTATATTTTTTCAAAAATATTTGTTAAAAGTTGTAAAATAATCAAAAAAATCTACTACTAGAAAAAAACATGTATCCTGAAAACAAAATGGGCTGGGGCATTTGATAATGTTTTGACAGCTCCAAAAGAAAGAGAAGTTTTCAAATTTTCAACGGTATTTTTAAATAGATTTTAATAAATCCACCTATATATTAGGTTATTGAACTGAATATCATTATTCAAACATTTCAAAACTTCTCTTTAGAAGTACACCAAAAACTATTCTAAAAACAACAGAAAACGCTGGACGCTTCCGAGTCCGTTGACCGTCTTGTCCTATGTAAAAGGGTTCAAGAACGGCTCTAGGAAAGACGAATAGAAATAAAGAATAGGTGTAGTAAGAGGAAATACTTGGAGTAGGGAATAGAGATTATAAAATTGTGATATCTTATAGTTTAAATTTAATGATTAAAAATCATTTATAGCTCTAATTTAAAATACTGAAAACAGTACGCTATCAATATATTTAACACATATTTTGTAATAACATTATAATGAAAGTTAATTTCTGAATAATAACATTAGGCAATAAACACGACTTTTGTTCAAACCCATTTGTTTAGTATAAAATAAAGTTTAAATCAATAACAAATAAAATGTCATTTAATCTTAAAATAATTCTAATATACTATAATTGTTGAAAATATTCTGTACTAAAACTGTAGTAAATTTTTTTCTGAAGCTTTTAATGTCATAAAACTTCAAACGAATTCCAAAAATAAATGCTAGAATAAGTTTTAAATAGATGATCGTCGATCACAAGAAGTATTTAAACAACTATATTTATGCGATCGCGATTGAAATTTGAATTGGAAATTATTATCACTCATATTGGAAGTTCTCCAAGGGTATTCGGATGAAAGGAAAGAAGCATGCAAACTGCAACTCTGCAACTCCTGACATGATCCCGACTTACGTAGATAAGTTTATGATAATATCTCTGCTTCAAGTTATACAAAACAGAAGCGTCGTTGAGGTATGTCAAGTTGGACATATCCTCACATTTTTCGTATTTAGGCGGGTTCACTTGAGCTACTAAGTCCTTTTTGAAGTCTTTGGTCTGTGGAAACAATACAATAATCAGTAAAATAATATTGGTAAAGGCGCTATCGGCGCCTACTTACATAGATAAGTTTCGCATAGTATCGTTGTCGAAGATTGTGAAGTACAGCGGCCTCATTGAGATATGTAAGGTCAGCCATGTCTTCGACTTTTTCGAATTTCGGCGGGTTAACTTGGGAGAGGAGGTCTTTTTTTAATGTCTTTTCCTGCTCATTAAAAAATAAATTAATATATGCTACCATTACATATTAATCATACAACCTAATTAACATAAATCTACGAGTATTATTAAAACTATTAACAGTTTTCAAATAGTATTAATTCTTATTATTCCTATCATATAATATATTCTCCTTCCTTAGTAATATGAATTTAATCGGCCGGTAAATGCCATTTTCTTCACCTACAGAAACAATATCAAACAGTTTTCTAACTTTCGATCTAATTGGACTTGACAAACAGTTTGTAATTACAGACTGCTTAGTCCAATCTTCAGTACCTATATTTATTACTTTACCAATTTATTGCTTCCTGTTTTTATTTTGCAATTGTAGTAGAAATTTTATATATTTTAGTTTTTGCACTTTGCCATGTAGAGCACAAATAAAGAGTTTATACTAATTTAAAGTCATTATCTATTGATTTTCATATTCACCTCGCCACCAGGGAGGCTGACGGTGACCAGGTCGCCCTTGGTAGCCTTAATTTCACCCTGCACGAAGCCCTCTTTCTCATCTGGTACCCAGCAAGCTTTCTTGCCATCGTAGGGCTTGCTTTGGTCGATACGCTTCTGTTCGAGAGAAACGAACAGGAAGGGGGTTGGATCGGGATCCTCGCCCTCTTGTGCTTGCGGCTTCGGCATTTCGGAGGGCTAACGAGACTTTTGGGCTTGTTGAGACACGGGAACACAGCCCAGGAGCCTTCCTGAAGAATACACTAAACGTTAACCGTATATTTCTTTGCTTCCAGCTAATAAAAAACCCCGTGCGTCTATTTGTAGCTGTAACCCGAGTAGTAGCCGGTTTGGGAACTGTGCCAGCTCGGACGCCGTTTGCGTAATGCTTTAGAGCGCGCGTTTTTATTAGCTTATCCCAAACGGCCCTTCGCGGATGTTACGTCACAAGAATTCAAATTTGGAACAACGCCAACAGATTTGAACTGATCGTGGATTGTTGTTTATTGTCTTTTATGGCAATGGTTGATGGTAAACTGTTTTGATTGACATTCCAATTTTAAATTATGATTTACGTCAAGCCAAAAATATTAATATAAAAATAAGTTTTAATAACTATTTTTAAATTCCCACTTGCAAAATATAATAAATAGTACACTTATCAAAGCATTAAAAACGTGTAAAAATAACTAAATTTCTAATCAATTTAAAATTAAATAATTTTCAATTTTTTTACGTTTTTTCTTCTCATGTCTCTAATCAATATTTAAAATTAATATAAACTAACTAAAATTGACACAAACTAACTAAACTTGACATAAACTAACAAAAATTGTCATAAACTAACTAAAATTGACATAAACTAACTAAAATTGGCATAAACTAAATTTCATTAAGATTTTCGCTTCAATAGCACTGAAGGTCTCGTTTCCAACAATCCATCACCATATCAATAAACAAACGGGAACCACTTGCACACAATTGCAAAATCCAATCCGTTAATCAGCTGGCGTCCTTCGACGTCACTTAGACACTCGCGATTCACTAACACAGGACGCACGGGGGACATGCGTGCGTACTTACGTTTCAAGCCGTTCTGACCGGCGGCGGGGAGTGTTATTCCTTTATATACCCGCAACACGATACCACCGCGCACGATCACCCCATTTTAGGCGGATACTCGCCTGCCCAGCATCTACTCTTTCAGTCGAGCTTACCTTTCACTTGGACGGACGCTACCATACACGCACCATCTATTACATTGAAGATATGTATGATTATGGAAGCTGACACTTTATGAATTAAAAATGATTTCTTGGTTTTCAAAACCTACATGTTTCATTTTTTTCAGGTTTGTCTTAAAACATGAAGAAAATATATAGAACATTTAATAGGAGGAGAAGAAATAAAAAAAACGTATAAAGGATAATAATAATATCACTGTATTTATTTTTAATTATATTTATTATTCCGTTACAATTTTAAATATCGAATTCGTGTAAAAATTAAACGAGGTTCGAAATTTAAATGTGTCGCTATGATGTAAAAGTGTTACGAATATAATATTTAAAATAATGTTATAGAAATAAAAAGCAAGTTGTGTAAAATAGATATAATAGTGTAAGAGTTGTGTGCATTCCAGAATCTGGAATATCACTCGACGAGCATTCGCACACTAATGAAAATGAAACGGCTAGATATCCTGTTATATACGGAACGATAGCAGATCTACAATATTTCATTTATTTACAAAACAGGATGTGTTGCGAAGAATTTTTGTAATTATTTATAATTGTTATCATTCTCGTAAAACATATTTTATATATTTCACCAACATTTTATAGAACCTTAGGCTATGGATTGGATTTATTATAGAATTATAGAACTATTGGGAACTGTACGGCTGCTCGCCGGGCTACTATCACCGCTGTACGTATTCCAGACGCTAGAACATCAGTGCTCGCTAATCTTGTGAGTGATTGCTCGATTTACTCATGTGACTTTATTGTCCGGTTATAATATGGGGGGTGTCGATAATGTCTATGGCGTCTATATTGTCTTTAAAAGTCGTCAGAACCACCTGCTTATTCTCAACTTTATCAATATATACGCTATTTATAAGTCAAGAACGGCTGAATCGATTTTGATAAAAAATTGAGAGAAGGTAGCCAAGAACCAGGATACGGGCGTAGGATACTATCCCGTTCCGTTTTCATGAAATGTTGTGTGAATATCGGGTAAGTTTTAAAATCGGTCAATATCTATTTCTTATACCCCTAAAGAGCCGGCGGTACGACGTTCGCCGGGGTAGCTAGTCACTTATCAAAATAATCACGGTTGGATTCGACAAGAATAGTTATAGAAGCAAAATAATATTTCAGGAATTAAAAATAGTGTTTGCTGGCCAGTGAACCTGGAAGCGAAGAAAATGCTCAACCACAGTATTCCTTTTTTTTTGGCCTGGACATGAGCCAAATCTAAAAAATATACATTTTATAAGAATTTTTTTTTATATATTGGAAGGCTACTTAGCGAACTATGTCCTGGCGAAAAAATACACGTCACCCATAGATAACAAAAATGGCATCTCTGAGTTTCAAACCCAGGCATCAAGCTTTCTGCGTGAGTGAGTTTAATGAGTGCCATGCCGTAATATGACAGTAGTCAGCACTAACATAATGGTGACAGGATTGTAAGGCAGTGTTACTAGTTCAGGCGTGTAGTTACAAAACTCTATAACCCTGTTACGGTAACGGTGTTAGTGACAAACACATCGAAGCACACTTGTGTGTGTGAGAGAAAGTGAGAGAGAGAAGAGAAGAAAAATAATTTATTATCTGCGATTTTCTATTTTATTAAAGGGAATTTAATAAAATATAACATCGCATTTGATTACCAACCAAGCTACCACGTAACAAATCTATACGTCTAAACGTTTGTTTTCTTTATTATCGACTGTTTTCCAGAAAACATAAAATATGTTTTTTTGTATTTTTGTGATATTACATAAAAAAAATCAATGTGCGATGGAGAATCTCGCATTTTTTCTTCTTCGTCTAATTCTTCTCCGTCCTGATCTTATTCCGTTTTCTATGTCAGGAGATATCGAGATCGCTACTTAATCCAGGGGATTTTACAAGAGCAGCATTGATTATTACACAGAGCAACTGCCATCTGACCTCCGCAGTCAAATAAGGGATACGAGATCCAATCCTGGGTATGATCGGATTGGAATACACCAAACCGTACTCAGATTACTCAATATATACTAAAACAGGAAAACTCATTTGTATATCTTTGAACTTGATTACCGGAATGGCATTCCGAAGTCCGAAGTGGTAACCACTAGCGCACTGTGGCACTAAATAAGTTCTCATTTAAGAGCCAGATTCGATAATGTTTTCACACAGGACAGTTTTAGTTATTTCACATTCTAAGCTTGGTTTTTATTGTCGATGCAGTAAAATCTATACATTGAAGATATTTAAAGTAAAATCTGTACATTGAAGATATTTAAAAAATAATAGGTCCAGGCGACTAAAAACAAGCAGCAGAACACATTTTTCGCATTTTTAGAATTCTTGTCTATCTGTATGTATGTCTGTTAATTTGTTACTCAATCAAGTAAAACCCTCTGGACGAATTTAAATGAAACTTTGTGAGATTATAGTCTGTACTATCGAGTAACATATAGGCTACTTTTTATCCCGTTAACTTAAGGGGTTTCCGTAGGAGAGGGGATAAAGCTAAAATCTAAAATTGGCTATAATTCATATGATATATAGTTTGACAATTATTAAATAAGTATAAACTATCTGTTAAAATATTTGCACATCACATTGTAGTAGGATACGTTGGTATATATTAAAATTTTAAAACGAAAGCTACAAATCATGTAGTACCTACGTTTTTTTAACTTATGCCGACTGTACATGCTTTTTCAGACAAACGTCATAAATAAACTTATTTCAAGAATAAAATTATCACTCCCATATTCCAGAAAAGGTAGATAGAGGTACAAATGCACCCACGGTTAGCCGGGGCACAAATCCCGGATTTGTTCACGATGTTTTCCTTCACTGTAATATCACTCAGAATATGTAGGTACACAAGTTACAAAAACTCATAGGTACATGGCGGGGTTCGAACCTGGACCACCCCGACCTCGCACCACTAGGTCTAGCGTGTCTAATTTATAGATATGGCGGATAATGAATGGAACCCAGTGTAAGTAACTAACACAGGGCGGAACGGCAGACATATTTGTATAATGGTCTGCAGCAAACTCTCATAATATACCTCGAGCGTGCATTCCCAGCGTGAAACCACTCCTGGACCCACACGTGGATAATCAAAACTGATCTAGACTGCAGGAAAGATATTTGACCGACTTCAAAAATAAAGTTGTCTGTATGTTTGCTAAGTTGTGAGATTATTTGTAAGTCAATGGATTTTGATGATGGTTTTGAAAGGTCATACTTCAAATCCCCTAAAGGTTTCCGTTCAAATATGTATAGCATTAAAATATTCTTTTTTATTAGTCGGTTAAAAAGTTGTGTATATGTTATTCTGGTTTATCCTATTATAATATTATAAACGTGAAAGTGTGTATGTATGGTCATCCATATGTATGGATTCACGTGGTAAATACTACTGAATAGATTTTAATGAGATTTTACTATAATAAAGATAGCTTATACGTCAGATTAACACATATGCTACTTTTTAACTGACTACATTAGAAGAGAATAGATAATATGTTTTTAAGAATCAGCTTACTCAGCAAACACAAAACATAGTCACTTTTTTGAAAAGTAAAATACTGAATTAAAAATATTAAGAGAAAAACAATTAAAATTAAAGTTTGCTAGAACTAGATATAATCAAATTAATATACATATGATTTTGTTGAGAGGTTTGGTAGATGTTTCAAAATTATTGCACACTTTTCATGTTAGAAAATTTTCTTGATCAGTGTAATTAACGCGGGCGAAACCGCGGGCCGAAAGCTAGTAGGTTACATTACTAATAAAATTTGTGAAGGTATTTTTTAGTGAAAAAGTAACATACACACGCACACACGTACACACACACACACACACACACACACACACACACACACACACACACACACACACACACACACACACACA
>DVZL01000044.1:0-34792 GCA_018236625.1 Lasaia peninsularis
GTTTTAAAATATTTGCACACCACATTGTGGTAGAATATGTTGGTATAATTAAAAACTTTTATTTTGTAATAACTTTTTACACACATATTCTGCAAATAAATAAATTTCATTTCATTTCCAATTTTATTAATTTGTATAGATTACTATTATTGCATATCCGAAATTATTTACTGATCTTATAGTAAGATTTACTATTTTTTTTAAACTTCATACGCCGTCGTCGTTTCACATCTGTTTGCCCGATAGAACATTTTAAACTGGAATAATCAATGACGGGAAAATAAAAGATTTTTAGTTTCAGAATTGCATAGTAAAACTTAATGAATGTTTGAAAAAAAAGTGTAAACACCAAAAATCGTTTTACTGGACTCATAACTCATAACACATACATAAGAAAACAAATTTTGTAATGAAAAAGAAGTACCTACATGTCATCTCTAGACACCAAAGGCGGTAATGGTGCTTTGCCCACCTAAGGCATAGAATAGAATATAAAATATTTTATTCTCATTGACCTTACAAGCGATTCCTGTGACGCGTCGATATAACACCGTATCGGAACGCGGCCACTGACTTAGAATATCCTTTTTTTTTATTTTATAAATACATACATTTTACGTTATACATTATTTTTTTATACATTTTATGTTATGCATTATAACAATAAGATATTGAAAGAGGAGCAATCAATCCCAACCATTTTTATCATCTACATATTCTGCAACATTATAAAAACCTTATTTATATAATTTTCATTTAATAAATATTTTATATTTATTCAAAGGTACGTATATCTAGATCTTTAATAAAGTCAGGAATTTATTGTAATAAGCTAGTTTTATGAGTGACTTTGGTAGTTTGACCATATTTAAAAATTCGGGTCTTGATTCCGGATCTACTAAATATTTGGCAATAAGGTTAAACTAAAATAAAAAAAATCGGTCCCGTACGAGTAGAACTTGCACACGAAGGGTTCCGTGCCATTAGGTATCTATGCATATAAAAACGATTAAAAAATTCATGTTTACTTCACGGTAGTCTCATTTAAATAATTATTTAATTTTGTTTTTAGTATTTGTTGTTATAGCGGATATATCATCTGTGAAAATTTCAACTGTATAGCTATTACGTTTTATGAGATGCAGCCTGGTGACAGCCAGACAGACAGATGCATGACGGAGTCTTAACGGGTTCCGTTTTTATTCTGCGTTACGGAACCCTAAAAAGTATGTTTAGTTTATATGTTTATATGATTTTAAAGCTAAGGTCACCTTTCATCTTTGTCAACAACTCGTTAATATGACGGTCGCTTGCAGTAACCTTCAAATTTACAATTTATTATTATATTCAAAATAAGATCGGCTTTTGGAATGCAACATAAAATCCTGATATATTGATAACGTGTTTGTTAGAAGGTATCCAATGACACAATAACAGATTCGTACAAAATGCTAAAAAGAATTCTAAAAAATATTAGATATTTTGGTATAATAAGTAGTACTTTATAAACATAAATATTACGCATTTAGTAAAAAAGGGGATATTTTAATGTTACATACACACGCTCCAATTTTATTTATTTGTATAATGATTACAGATCCCTTTGCCGACATTTATTACGAAGAAATGTACAAACTAAAATGAAATCTGTGAATTTAAATGGGAATGTGTAGTTTCCTGGAGTTTGCTGTTCTCCACTTTCAAGCGTTCGTATTTATATTCTTATTTATCCATATTGGACGGTTTTTAGCATTTAGCCTTGGTGAGTTCATTGGCATAAATATTCTGTTTCGTATAGAGCTAGCGTTTCATGGATTGACTTCTACCTTAACTTTTTCGCAAAGCAACAATAGTAACTAGCCTGCGTTTCTGAAGTCCACTGCGTACGGGTATGAAGGATGCCACTTACATATAAAGACACCCAATATACAAGTTTTAACGTGATCCTTCCAAGTCACGCTACAAATTCATCACAGTAAATCTCCGCTACGAGTAAAATATAATATATACCTTGATAATTTCGTTAGTCCTAATATGATATATTAGCTATGTATAGTTAACTACTTCAGATAAACGTGAAGCTATAATTTAAAATCGTAATATGTAGTTGCTTTTAAATAAAATGAAAAGCTTAAGAATGTAAAACGTTTGCTAAAAAATTCTTTTGAAAATTTATGAACAATTTAAATTACCGTAATATCTGTGTTTAGTTAAAAAAACAATTTTGATTGGTAGGGGAAATGTATAGGGGATGTCCCCTTTTCCCCGCGGCTATGTGAGCTAGGGTCTGGCGAACTGCTGATACTATTTGGAATTCCTTAGGGAAGAAGGGGAGCTCGTGAAATGAAAACTGTTCATGTGAAAATGCTTGAACATTGCTTTTTTCGGAGCCGCAGACAATTCATGTGTTGTTTATTGTTTCTTATTGAAGGGTGTGGAAACTGTCTTAAAAGGATATATATTTGTTTTATGGGAAAACGATGGAAAATATATCGTAAACTTTTTGATCGGGCTTGGGCAGTTGGGGTGCTTTTTTGCTAAAACTGTAGGGGAATGTCGTGCCTACATTTACGAAAAAGCATATTACCGTGTTACACTGCAAAAAATATAAGCTGTTCTGCGACTTCGTCCACAATTTTAGCGTGTTGGTAAAGTTTTTCCAGCTCCTCATATGGTAAGGCAGTCCGTCCGTCCGTCTGCCTGTCTGCCTCTCTATATATTTGTCACTGCACCACAGACAATATTACGAGTGCAATATTTGTTTATTGTATAAAAATACGTATATTTTTATATATGTATAGAATCATATTTTACATTCTGATTTACACATCTTTATATCGATATGTCATGATATAGCTTAAAATATCTTATACTAGCTGACCCGGCGAACTTCGTACCGCCTAACAATGAATGAATGTCGTGTTACCTTTTTGCTTAACTAATTAGGCTTTGATAAACATAATACAATGATACAAAATAAATATTAATATAGATGGATATATAAAAGTATTTTATTATGATGAATAATACCTACACCCAGAAAGAGAATAAAAATTAAAAAAATATTTTTCCTTAGCTTATACAATAAATCTTAGAAATTGTTTTCAGAAATAGAAACTTTATTTACACAAAATAAATTTTTAAACGTACGCGTAAATGTTAAGCATTTGTCATTATTTCTGAACGCACACATAAATATTTGAGGAACTTCTAAGTATCACTTTTCAACCTTTTAATTGATTTGAAAAAATACAGACAATGCATAAATGTCAATCATTACTTACAGTATTTGACAGAATGGACTACAAATATTTAACATGTTACTAATCAATTCTTGAAAAAAATTCATTTTTCATAATTATTTATTTGTCGAGTTTTAATTGTTACTAAGATGTATTCTGTTATTCGGGGCGGGTACAAATACAAAAACAATGAAAATTGATCCAGTAGATCTCGAGTTATAAGTTTTGTAACAAACATGTTTTCTTTTATTTATATACCTATACGTAGGTATAGAAGATAAAAAATTCTCGTGTCACAATGTTCGTTCTGTACGGCTAGTAGTATTATAAAGATGCGAGACACCAACAACACTTATAACTAAACATATACACAGTATCAAGGGAATTAAACATACAAATTTATTCCTTAAATGGTAGATAAGGGATTCCTTTTATTATTTTACTAGCTGTGCCCGCGACTTCATCCGCGTTTTTATTTAACTATTTAAATTTTAAAAATTCTTAAATAAAAGTAGCCTAAACCGTTCACATTTACATCAGCCGTTTACATCAGCTGTCTGCCAGTGAAAGTCCCATCAAAATCAGTCCGGCCGTTTCAAAGATGAGCGGGTACAAACAGACAGACAGACAGAAATGTTAAAAATATTGTTTTGGTATTTGTAGTCTCTGAACACACATACCTATGCATTTAGTGAAAAACAGTTAGTTTAATATTACATACAGACACTCAAAATTCTATTTATATGTATAGATATGGATTTAAAACTACAGGGCTACGCTTATCCCCTTTCAAAAAGTACAAAATCCCTCTTCGAATTATGACATTTGATATAAAATTCCGTATGGGGGAGTATAAGAGCAGTTGCATAAATTTAGCCAATTTGACACGGAGCGCCAGAAGGGCAGATCATCCTGTTGGTATTAAAGGGCTGAAATGGCCAAAAGCAAAGTGCATCGAAGCGTCCCCCACAATCATCGTAATTGTGCAACCATTCGACCCTCGCACAAAAGATAACTATTACGCTTTTATTAAGATCAGTAACCAGCCAAAGGGATGTTTATAATTTAATTAAGGTCGGGGCAGAATTTATTGGGAAAGTTATTTCTTGGATAGATATTAAAATATGTGCCCGCGGTAATGCGGTTATAATGTTTGAGAATTCTCTTTTAATATCTAATTCTGTTTCTAAACACTTGTTATTGAAACAAGCCGTGCCCGCGACTTCGTCCGTGTTTGAATTGAACTGAATAAAAGTAGCCTTATTAAGTCTTTATTGCAGCAGTTATCAGCCAGTGAATCCTGTCAAAATCGGTCCAACCCTTTCAGAGATTAGCGTGAACAAACAGACGGACCAAATTTTTATATCCTAATTTAATAAATTGCGGTTATTTGAATTTTACACGCGGAAACTTAAAATTTATTTATTTGTACAGATAAAATACTTATTTTGTTTTTATTCTACTCAACCGATCGTGACGAAATTTGGCTATAGGGTGCTTTATGTTTTGAGAAAGGTTGAAGGCTTTTCTAAATCCAGTTTCCTAAAGAGCTGTCCGTGGAAGAGGGGATAAAGCTAAAATTGAATTTTACATAATATAAAAATGCAGGGAGCTGCTGCATATCACGTAGAACAACAAAATTATCATGACTAATTAATGATCTCATTCCTTGTTACATAACGCAAGTAAAATACAGAATACTGGTCCGCATTTATTTGCTTCATTATCGTTCGACAATTTCACAATACACCAATGCCGTACTTGACAATAAAATATCTTCTTTGCTACTGAATTTTCAGATTTAATTAAAAGGACGGAGTGAATTTTATTTCAAACCAACGTTTTCTCACTTTTGAATTTCGAATATTTGTTTACATTACAGATAAAGTGTGGGCGGTGCTTATTTTTTTTAAAAGTTCTGTATAGTCTAAAATTATTCATCACATTTTCACCAACATTTGACAGTTATAAGTAAAATAAAGGCAGTCAAAAATATAAACGATGGAAGAGAAAAAACAAATCTGGAACATTATTTTTCTCTGCATATAACGTTGACGGTTATTTACTACTATTGCCAAATATCTATTAATGTAATAATCATAGCCATATTTTAAATGAAAAATACATATACTTTTTCACATAGGAATCTTACTAATATTGTAAATGCAAGACTTTGTAAGTATGGATGAATGCATGTGTGGAAGTTTGTTACTCTTTGGCAAAATAACTACTGGACGAATTTGGATTAAACTTTATAGTAAGACAGCTTATACATAAAAAAAACACATTGCCTACTTTTCATCCGACTACATTAAAAAGAGGGTACCTATTTTTATAGAATAAGTAAGTATAATAAGTCTGAAAAATTCGGCTCTTTGGAAGTTATCTGCGTTATTAAAATAGTTCGGAAGTTTTGTTATTTATATTTGAATATTATTTTCGAAATAGTCGACCGTTTTCGCTCTTTTATCAGGAATAAAACTTAATTGTCAATTATAAGTAGTATTTGAAAAAGTACACGTGTTTTCTTCATATGAATATGTGGATGTGGTAGTTTCACCAAGCGCCAACGATTTATAATATATTTAGGCAAATAAATTAAATTTGGTGTGTTTGTATATAATATCACAATAACCACTTTTTACTAAATGCATATGTAGGTACCTATGTTTACTACATATACCAAATTAATATTTTTTAGAATTTTTGTATAATCTGTATTTCCCGCTAATCTTTTATTTTTGTTTGACTAGAACGTAATTTTTTTACTGAAGTAAAAAAATACTTATCCCTACAAACATAGAACATAGAGATTTATGTTCTTTGTTTGTAGTCTAGAGCAAAAAATCACCGCCGCGCGCCGGGGCCATATTCTGTGCTCTGTGATGTACCTACTAGCAATGTTCACGTTATATAACTTTATAATAGTTTGACATAATAATGTGTCCACTACGCAATTTTGTCGGTTCACCAACTTCCGCAAGTCACACAGGGGAAAACTATGGAAAACCCTCACGTCTTTGACATAATTATGAGAATACTTATAAACTTACTATATAAAATATAAATATAGTATTATAATTAGTAAGTTTATGAGTGTCTTTGAAACCCTTCTCTTCTCAGCAACTAATTAAAGTGGAAGTAGCATACTGAACATGCTACTGCAGCAGTGAGTTATTTAATATATATATTAAATACAATTGTTTTTGTCGTCACTGGGTACTTACTGTCTTATTAAATTGGGATAAAATAAAAATTATTTATTCGCAGAATAAGCGCGATGAAATTCTTACAAAATATCGATACTATACCAATACAATATACCTACCTATTACCTACTACAGTTTGGTAGATACTGCGCATTGTGGTGTGCAAATATTTTGTTACTATTTTTTTATTTATTTTCTTTTTATGGGATAAAACAACGAACAAGGTCATGGTACATATGTATAGTGTCTATATAGACACTATAGATGTTGTAGGTGCATCACTGTCCTGTAGCCGGGGTGTTAGGCCGGATGTGCAAGTTTACCGGCTACCTTATCTTCCGAACCGGAACACGATAACAACAGGATGGAAGTTCCCTGCCCGGGCGATTTACCGCACGGCACTCTACCACCAGTGGTTTTGTTGTGGATGACCCAGTTAACCTATGCTCGCCGCATACGAGCTGCCTGATAGGGAGCCAGATGTCTATTCTTCACAGAGAACTTCTTATGTTAAAATAATGTTATCGTTTAAACTTTACCATAAGCTGCTACCATTTCCAATCCTAGGCAGTCAGTAGAAGAAACGACAAAACACACTTCCCGGCAGCCAAGTTAAATTTTATCACATTAAATTTATATTTTTGTATTAGTTAGCTATGAAACACTATTTAAGCAATTCACCTTTTTTCAAAATAAATTAGAGGATGTGAGTTTTTAAAACTATGACGATTTTGGTTACGGTCGCAAAAAGTTATAGGGGAAACATGCTTTTTTAGCGCAATACAGCCAAAATATTAACTAAAAGTTTTATTTATATAGTTTTAATGTTTTCTTCAAGAGGATTAACTTGAAAAACACTTTAGTACCGTTTTTCGTTTCATTGGACTTCGGAAGAATATAGTACTCTATATAATAGGTATAAGCTAGTGTAAAATGAAATTCCATTACAGCCGGGCCAGTAACGGACAAGTTACGGATACAGGACAGGGCAAAGCCACGGGAACTTACATGACAGAACCTACCTACTTACAAATTTAAAGTTAACTCTAACTTATAAAAGAGTTTTTTTAAGTCTAGCCCAAGATAAGAACTTTATCCAAGCCGAAAATATGATGTTACAACATGGTACTGACAAGAAGAAGTTTGCTAGTTCCACCTAAACTCTAAAGAAAGAAATTAATAATATAGCCATGATTGCCAAGAAAAACGAAAAAATAATCGGGTTAGTGCATATTATTTAGATAACGATTTTCTATGTTAATTTTCAATATTTCCAAATATACCATGTTACACCAGTGGCGCCTCTGGCGCATAACTTGTAATTTACTTAGCACTAACGGCCAGCCTACACGTTAATTGTGTTTCAGTGTTTCTATAACAAATAACTATTTCTGTGTACGTACTATTTGACAAATTTAACGCATGGAGCTACATGTAATAACTGGAGATAACACTTCTAACAGCGACCTATCCCGAATATGTAATATTATTAAGTCTCTCTAAATTGGACAACGTCAAAACAAACTTGCCTTGTGAGTGTGAGATAGCAGGCCATACAAAACGTTTCATATTAGTGACAGGCCGTTATTAGAAGTGTGATCTCCACATAGTACCTTAAATTTCATTATTTATCGTTACATAGAAATTAACACTATTAATTTATTACAAATAAAACTTTAAAAACTAAATTAATTTTAAATAATTGAAGCCCTGATAATTAATATTATTTCTGTAATTTCAACTCAATAACAAGAGCTTTGGTAAAAATCCACAGAAAGGTTCAAAGATTTTATTAGTATTTGTATCAAGCAAAACCTTTTAGTTAAAAGTATTCAATTATTTTTTTAACTTTTAAAATTTTGGCCTTCTGCATAATATATTACGTAATATTTTACTATCAACTTTCCTATAGTAAAACATGTAAGTATGTAAAATGCAGAAGATTTGTATATCATTAAATCACGAAAAGATATAGAGCTTTTCATTTGTCCCTTTTATCTACAACGTATTTTAATTCAATAGTATTTTCTTCTATACTAATGTTCATTTTCAAAAAACATTAATCTGTAATCATTTTTATGTTGACAACTACATAAGCACGTATGTACTGCTACGAGCAACTACTAGTCTAGTTTATATAGAAAAATTAAAGTTTTAGTTAAATATTAAATAAAAATGATTATGAATCAACAAGCCAATTCACAGCTTATGTAAAAATTCATCCCTTAGGAATCTGGAGTAAATAAATAATAAAAATTATAACACACATTTTGAAAAGATCTTATTTAACACAAAAACAATATCATCGAAAATTATATTTTTTTATCGCAAATATTTGTATGTTGTATGTGAAATAAAATATTATCTATCCTATTCTACTAGTTTCACGACTGTTTTGTTTAAATAATATATCCGATCAAATGACACATACTTATCTATCTTATAATTTATAAATCAAATGAAATGATTCCTTTTATGAGTGTCATGGCCAGCAACACACAGACACACCTATTGTAGATATATTAATAAAATAAGTCTAATCCAGAACTGCAGATCACCAGATATATTATATCCTCTGTAGTCGACCGTTTTCGGTGTCAAACTTTGAAAAAAATAAATTGCGCCCTATGTGGTGACGGACTTGCCACCTGACCTAATATTGTCAGTTATTCGTAGGTGTATAGGTGCGTACAAACCTTCGAAGATATTTTAATTTCTATACAGCCAAATCCATGTTCATATAGTCCATCCCTGTTCTTGTCTTGGAAATTCAATTTGAGCTTTCGGACTGTTTATTATCATAAATCGAACTCTAACCGCGTTGATTTGAAAATTGAGAATTCAATTAAAGTAATTATTATAACAGTAAATGTGATCAAAGTGTGTATTAATAACATTTTTTTAATGTTATAATGTTCTTTACAACATTCTTTTCATATGTAGCAACATTGAAAGTTTAAGTGTAAACAAGCCTTAACTGGTTTACTTTCATTGTGATGTATTGCTATCCTTATCGCACCACAGCTTTGAAGCGCTTAATCGAATGCGTGGCGAACCTTTCAGCTGGCGAGTTGTAAAATAGTAGGCTAGCCTTGAACCAACCGTCGTTTGAGTGTAACGTTGGATACGCGTTGCTACGAGATACGCGCAAAAGTTTACTTATTTATTATAAACATGACTATAAAGTGTTTAAATACAATAAGATAAATAAAACTGTGAAATTGGATTTGTTTCCTGGTCAGAAACTCTGAGTGTTTAGTTTGAAAGTGACGAGAGTTAACAGTTTACACATTTTTTTTGTTCGAAGTGTTCAACAAGTTACAAGTTTTAAAGTATTAAAAGTGAAGCAAAATGGGTGTATAGGGTTGGCATACCTGGATAAACATTGATTAGAAAGTTTCAGCGGTGTTGAGATGGGGTCCAACCGGTTGCTTTCACCATTACCTCTGCTGCTGATTTGTACAGGTAAGCGGACTTAAGTTGCCTACATATTTCTGACTCACGGCTCACCTCGAGGCAGTCTGTGCCTCGAGAACGTTGCTTCGTGAATTATACGAGAAACAATGATCAACATTCTCTGATTTTTTATTGTCTCCATGTACATAGGTATTTCGTAAGGGTAGGTTTGATAGATTGATTTTATTTTAGATGGTTTTGTCGGATTATTCGCTTAGTTTTATCTTTTAGTTCATATTTACCATTCGAAATTATGTTTCAATTACTTGCATAATTTATTTATGCTGCAGTGTTTTCATAAAATCAAAAAAAAAACAGATAAACAATGGAGTAGGTATAGATTTTACTCTTAACTAGAACAAATTTATAATTAAATTTTAATCATGATTTAGCTTAATTCTCGTTAAATACAAATCGTAATAATAGTTTTAGAGAATAGACTATTCAGTAGTTTTGATATGAAATGTAGTTATAATTATATAGGAACGTAAAACGTAGGAATGTTTAAAATAAAGTTTTGCTGTTCGCTTTCTACCCGTAAGTATTCTAAGAAAGGTCTTAATATGCAACTCTCCAGGTAAGGAGGTACTTGCCTACTAGATAGATAAGTACTAAAAATATCTACGAGCAGTCTAACCGGCTTACCTTACGAGTCTGCAACAGTTACCTCGATACAACTATCACGAAAGCGTACGAAAGTATTTTGAATTCAAGTCTATTCCGAAACTAAAGCATCATAAAGAATTGATACTTAAAGACAAATCATCGTCTTTGTTATGGTTTATGCACTAGGTTGTTCATTAATGAGACCTAAAAAAATCAATGACAATAAAAATAATAAAGAATATAGGACAAGTTTATATTCCTATAGCGTCTAAAAATTTTTTATTAGGTACTTTATACAAATAATTATGTATTTACATTATTATTTATTTAATTAGCGAAAACAAGTTTCTAATCATTCTATGTAATGTAAGCCAAGATAAAGCATCCGATCCTCTTATACCTGCAGAAAACTCGTAAATTCGCGCGTCTTCTGCCATCACCCTCAACCTTATTTCTACTGAAATATTTATCACAAATAATGTAACTGGTAAAATATTTTTAATTTTAAAGCTCAGTTTCGAGTTTATCGATACCTATTATTTGTTCGCCGCGGCATTACCTGAGCATTATCTGAAAATCATTGCCAGACGAAAGTCGTGACTATATCGATACACAATAAAACTGTAGAGTAGTTAGTGAATTCTGTTCATTGAAGATATTTAAAATAATAGGTCGTGGCTGCTGAAAACGGGCAACAGAACACATTTAAATTATTTTAGAATTTTTGTCTGTGTCCGCGATTCACGCTAAAACTACTGAGCCTATGTTCCGGAGAAGGTTATATTTAGGCTACTTTTTTATTCCGTTTACTTAAAGGGATTCTGTGGGGGAGGTGATAAATCCAAAATCGAATAAAAAAGTAACTAAATTCGGATTGCGCATTAACGAATTTTAGCCATGTTTGCATTTTGTCATTATTTTCCTATCGAGACTCTCAAACAAAGTAGACTAAATAAATTTCGTCACAATCGGTGTAGTAGTTTTGACGTAATCGCGGTCTGGAGAGGCGAAATTTTTCGAAAAGCGAAAAATGTTGTTTTAAATAATATCTTCAATGTGCAGAAATTAGACTTCTATAGGTTTTATATTATTGTATAGAAATTTTATTATTCCAATATAGCGGTTTCAAGGTAGTTATAACTGAATTTATGTATTTTCATAAAATGGAAAACTCTCCACTACAAAATAAGTTAGTATTTACAGGATTAAAGAATAATAGTTTGTAATACTGCCGGTCGTGTACGAAACAAAGTACGACTGTTTTCAATCTGCGATAATAATTTTGTAACCACCATAACTCCGCAATATAACTCTGAATTTCACAGAAGAAAACTATTTCTGTGATAATATTGTTATACGAAAGAATAATGGCAGCGAACTTTCAAAATAGATGGCTCGATGTGAGGGGTCACGTCAAAAGCATCAATAACTTGCGTAACCTAGAAAGGGCCTGTAGGAAAATCTTCTGTTACACATCAGACATAGTAATCGAATACGTTATATCATTTGAATTCCATCGAGAAAGCTGCACTGATGCAAATCCATTCTATCTAATAAAAGTAATATTATTCTCTCGTCATTTTGTTTTGAGGTAGTCAATCGAAGTTTGAAATTATCAAGACTACTTCTTTTTAATTTATTGTAAATTATCCTCGTTGATTTAAATTATCACACACACATTTAATTTATGTATTACAAACAAATATTCATGCCAGGACATTGATTGTCTAGGCAAAGAGTCTCGTTTGCGAAGCGTCACGATTCCTACAGAACTTGCCTAGCTTCCTCTAGAATTTACAATGATTAAAAATTAATTCACGTTTTTTTTATTTTAGCCTTTGAAAACTGCTAGACCGATTTACGAAAAAACTCTTACTCTTGATCTCTTACTGATAAACATTGACAAAAAAGTTTTGTTAAATAAATGCAATACGAAAAATTCAACATAGACAGAACGCGAACCTGGAACCTATATTTTCTACTAACAATGTTCTGCTGATACGTCGAATTGAGTCCATATTATTATCTAACACTTTATTGTACACATGAGATATTACAGAAAAAAAATATAACAAAGAGTACAAAAGCGAGCTTATCTCTAACAAGAGATGTCTCACATAAGCAAATAAGATGAGCAAAGAAATGAACTTGAACTTGAACTCACAGCTAACCTAGGATAGAGAAAAAACATAAATAAAAGAAAAAAGGATAGAGCACAACTAATCAACAATCAAAAATATATTATAGCAGCTAAGTTCTTAATAAAAGTTACCGATAGTAACAAGGAATAGAAATAAAATATGTAGAAATTTTTAATTCCTTACAGATTATTTTAATCAATACACCCACACCAAAAGGCCATTTCTACCGGGGTTCGAACTAACTCTCCACCGAAGTTATCTATCTCCGTAAATACAATAGTTATCTATAGTAACCATTTGATCAACGAGGCGTTTAAATGATCCATAAGTGATTATTTGACGGAGGGTTCGCAGTACCATTGGTACCCCTTCTATAATCAATTCGTATTTCTGTCACTGTACTAAGTTTAATAATGTTTTCGCTGTTGATATATAGGATTATTGGTAAGCAACTGGCCTACTGTGAAAAGACCAAAGTACCAGTAGACGTAAATGTATCACGCGGACAATGGATTTTATACTCTCCTAATTTTACCATTTTATCGACCCATGAAGTCTGATAGTTAATTTTTTTAACGGAAATCTATGTATTTACGTAGGTGAACGCTAAGATAAGTAAATGATTGTCTGTGACATTTTTTTTTATAACACTTAACTTACACCCGTATCGCCGAAGAAGTAGGCAAAGTTACAAATGCACCCAAGTCACATCTTGTGACCTAATACTAGGCTATATTAGGTCACATGATGTCACACGTGGCAAGTCTGTCGCGTATTGGGCACAAATCCTCACGATGTTTTCCTTTACTGTAAGAGCACATACAATGTAAGTTATAAAAAATGTTCAAATTTTCGGTTTTTTGTCAGTCGGGAATTTGAAAGCGCGTACAACTAGGCCATTGGTGTCCAATACATTGGTGTGAGAATTACCCTTTGAGTTGTTGGCAAGCCAAGCGGCTAAAACTAAACAAAATAATTAGTTATTTAACTTAGCTGTAGCTAGAAGTCTCTAAGGATAGGTATTTTGATTATACTCGAAACTTTTTTATGCATTAAGTCTCAAATTATGAGTCTACTGTGAGAACTTCAATCCTTTCTTTAATAAATTAATTAAAACTTAGGTAAAGAACTCATCTTTTACGTGTTTTCTTTTTACGAAGGTGTAGCTGAGAGAAGTTGAATAGAAACCATTTAGAGCAAAGAATTTGCGGTAAATCTTGACTAAGTTGTAACTACGTGAATTAAGTCGAAGCTAACTGGGTCAATTCCAATGTGACCACTGGTGGTAGAGTACTGTGTAGCAATTCACACGGGTAGGGGTCCACCGCACCGCCCTGAATATTCCTGCCGCCATTACGACATTGCCGTGTTCCGGTCAGGAGGGTAACAGCGACGCATCTTCAACGTCTATGGTGTTTACAGGCCGCCATTTTCTCTTACCATCAGAAGAGCCGTGTCCTTATCCCATCAAAAAGAGTGTTATCATGTATCAACTGATCGAAACATTAATTCATTCAAAATAATAAAAATCGAGTCGTGCTAGTTACACCACTTAAAACTCGAGAAAGGCTCGTTTTTGTATTTTTAAATTTGTCTTTGTCGGGAGTAGGATAGTATCTATTAATAAAAGCTAATAGGGTAAAAACATTTTTTTAATAGTTGAAAGACCATTATTGGTTGATGGCCATGACCCATTAATGATCTATTTATGATTTTTGTTCTGATATTATTAACTACTATTTAAGTTTATAGTGTTTTAATTTATTTGCTGAACATTTATATATATTTAGTTTTGTTATTATTTATTACTGGGTTAGTAGTAAGAAATCTCTTTAGGAGATAAGCTCGCCTATGTATATGTGCTATTACATGCCGGTCGAGACGAAGTTCGCCGGACTAGCTAGTTATTTAATAATTAATTACTAAAACGTTCTGCGAGTTGAATCAGATAATAAACTCAGGGATGATTTAGTGATATTTTTTAATGGAGTTTATATTTTTAGAGTAAGGAAAAATTCGCATGGGTTGTTAATCTAATTGGCGTTACATTTCGTGATAAATTGGCTTAATTAAGAAGACAGGATTGATTTAACACTCTTGTGTATGTCACAGTCGATCCTGATTAAAGAGTATTGGAGAGTAGGCTTAAGTTAAGCTTTGGGTAAATATGACATAAAAAATATAGTCACGCGTATATCCCAGAAGAAGTAGGCAGAGGTACATATGCACCTATTATTAGCCGACGATATGAGGTTTTATGATGAGAGAGGCGGCAAGTTGACATGCAAAAATCTAAACTCCGGCAACGGTATGGTTTTCAGATAAACTGAAAAATCGAATCCAGTACCTCGTGCTTTAAAGTCGACACCGACTCCACTCGCCCACGGAGGCGACTACAACTGTACAAATAAATAAAATTGGAGTGTCTGTTTGTAATATTGAAATAATCGTTTTTCCTATATTCCTATATAGCAAAATAGATTTTTTGTCAGTCTGTCTGTTTGTACCCTTTGCTAAATGACTGAACCGATTTTGACGGGACTTTCACTGGCAGAAAGCCGATGCAATAAGAAGTAGCTTAGGCTACTTTTATTTTAGAAATGTAATAAAATAAAATAATTTAATAAAAACGCAGGCGAAGTCGCGGGTACAGCTAGTCTACTATAATCAAATACATGACAGATTATGCAAGAAAGCTATCTCTGGTTATTACGGAAATCAATTACGTACACGTATTACAAAAAGTTGTCATTATGCGACGACTCGGACGAATAAAGCGAAGAAAATATAAGCTTTTCTTATGTAAACTCTCACTAAGACCGGCCTCAAGATTTGCTAAGATTAGTTATTGCAGCATTTACTGTTACCTCATTGGTCCAGCCAGTGACAACCCTTGGGAAATTTTAGGATTGGGGATCTAACAATGTATTATTTCCGCCCAAACATAGCTCCCTAACGAGTATAAAGATAATAACATATACTATTAAGTTTTAGTTTTTGAAGAAAAATAAATGTTTAATCGGTTCAAGATCATAGCACAAAGACTTTTTATTATTATAAGTCTTGTTATTTTATTATGTTCGTAGAACAGTTTTCTATGGGAAACATTTAGTTATCAATTTTTTGTATATTCCTTAAAGTTTATCTAGATTTCATTTTCATATGAATGGTTCCCGACAGTAATTAACACAACAAAAAATATTAGCGAAATTGTACCATCCATTCACTCGTGATATTGTATCACGAGTGAATGATACGACCAAGAGAGATAGAAATCTATTAGGGTTCCGTACCGAAAGTGTAAAAATGGGACCCCATTACTAAAACTCCGCTATCCGTCACTCCGTCTGTCTATAACCAGGCTGTAATTTATAAACTTTGTTAGCTAGAAAGTTGATATTTTCGGGATGATGCAGATATTTATGTTGCCGCAATAACAACAAATACTAAAAATATATAAAGGCTCCAATACAACAAACGTTATTTTTTGCTGTTTTTACAAATTTTGGTACAGAATCCGTCCAGCGTGAGTGCGAAAGCCAGTTTGCGAAAGGAATACCTCGATTGCTTGACTCTGCCGCCTATAAAGATATGAAGTAGATACCTCCAATACTTAGCTACGAGCACGCCAATATTATTATACATTCCGTGTTACAACTTTTCAAGTAAAGACCACTGAAACTCGAAGTCCAAACATTAATTAAAACTAATTTGTCCGAGCTCTGTTGGAGGCAAAAGAACAACTGTGACGTATTTAATTAAATTTGTCTGGTTAAGTTTTGTCGCTAGATAGGAACTAGTATATTTTTTAATTTTGCAATCACGATCCTAAATCACGGATCTCAGTTATTTTTACTTACGTACATTACGTGTCTATAGGCCTTGTCTCTTACAATCAAGAGAAAATTATGTTGTTCGCATTTAATCAATGTATCATCTCCTATCTTTGCACCCATTGATTCAGTTTAATAAAGCTTTTAATTAAGGCAGTTTTCAAATGATTTCATTGCTTGTGCAAATGAACAGTAAAAATGTAAATTAAAAAAGATTGGTTTCACATTGCGTAATCCTAATCCATAATATTTTTGTACTTATTTTTTAAACTAATGAGTTAAATTATTATAGATTTATTATATTAAAAAAAGGTTAAAATGCGTTCGTCGACTTGAAATACTCGATGTTTTAACCAAGTTGCATTGGTCTTGCCCAAGTCGTCTCGTTTTGACCCGTTTTAAGGATTCCTTTTTACAAATTCTCGTCTGTCTGTCTGTCATCAGGTCGTATATATAGTGAAATTTTCATAGATAGTCTATTTATTATGCCGCTGCAACAAAAAATACTAAAACCAGAATAACTTTAACAAATAAAGGATGCCTTCTTACAATAAACAAACATTTTAAAAGTTTTTATAGATATAATGGTACGAAACCCCTTCGGGCACGGGCCCGACTTGAACTTGGCTGGTTTTTATTAGTATTATAAGTAAAATGATATAGCTTTTAATTTCTATTATGTTTTTACATTTATACCCAACTGTAAAAGTCCATGCTAACTCTGGTAAACAAGCAATTAGTAAACTTCAAGTCGCTGAGCCGACGTAGTACTTTCAAAAGCCCTAGTTCGGTAAATTTTGTAGCAATCGCAGCATTCCAGCTATTGGTTTCTCTACATTTAAACCGGTCCAATTTTCAGTTTGTATGTAACCATTGGTGCAAATATCTACAGTTACTGAACATTTAGCGGAGATTAAGGTGAATCTATAATTTACACAAAGTTTAACTCGAATTATTGAAGATGAAAGAATCATTGTGAAGCGAAATGATTGAAATATAGAAAACTTTTGATACTTAATAGCAATAGCCGCCGGCTATAAGCGTGTTTTGGAGTTTTGCCACTGTCATTTGATCGATTGGCATAGATATTATTCTATGTTAAACCACCAGATATTAACCGGTGAAAGTATTATCAAAGTTGAGCGCTTCAACATACAGCCAGATTTTTTTTTAATTATTTTAATATTTTGAATATTGTATATAAATTCGGCGGCCTAGTAGTAGTTAAGCGGTTCGAATTTCAATTTTGGAAGTCGAGGTTCGAAACCTCGCCACGTACCAGTGAGTTTTCTAAATTAAGAAAGTAGTCAAAATTTTTCAAGTGCTGTGAAGAAAAACACCGTTCGAAAACCCGGGATTTGTGACCGATATGGCGACGGACCACCACCCGATGTCAATGGGCCCTAATAATATCGTCGGCTACATATGTATAGCTCTGCCTGCCATTTCGGAGATATGGGCGTGATGATACATACTTTGATATAAATTAATTAGAACTAGAGGAGTGTATGTTAACGTAAATAAAACTACGCAGGTGTTATTAGAAATGCGATAGTACCTTTCCATCACGACTTTTGTCTGTCTCTGTATTACGATTTTACGACCAAATCCAGTGAAAGCCTTTAGTGCACCTGGGCTAATTTCATTAAACATAGTCTAGCGTTCAAGGTTTCCCACTTCCACATCGGTAGTCCAGGTCTAGAACCCCGCCATGTGCAAATGCGTTTTTCTAACTTAAGTAGATACATATTTTTATATTAGCTCTTACGGCGACGGAAAAGATCGTGAGGAAACCCGGATTCGTATATTCTAATCCGACCTAATCGAGGATTGCTGGTTCAGCCTGGCAGAGGTCAGATGGCACTCGCCCTTTGTAAAAACTAGCGCCTTTGAGAAAGACACCTTGTCATATCCCCGTGTTGGTCCGGGTCCTCCGTGTAGAAGAGGCAGACCTTCCTACCAGGCATCTCGTAAAAGGCGAGCATAGGTTAACTGGGTCATTACCAACATGACCACTGGTGGTAGAGAGCTGTGCAGCAACTCGCCCGGGTAGGAATCCACCGCTTTACCTATTCCTGCCGCCATAATGAAATTGTGTTCCGTCCGGAGGGTAGGGTACTTGTCTCTTACTATCAGGTAGTCGACCCCGATATCATCCGATATAGAAATGTGTTAAGAGTAGGACGTCGAATGAGATTATGTAGTACTAATCTTTAGAAATGGCATAAGTAGCCCATGTGAAAGTTCACATACGGGTGAAGCTCTGTGTGAGAGAGTAAATTAATAAACGTTTTTATAATTTTCGATCATATATTTTGACAGGAAATCCTCGCGTTTGATCTTATTTCGTCACAATTCACACGATAATGCGTCATCGACTTTCTTTTCTGCAAAACATGCTAATTAACTCGTTCGTCAGTGCTCAATAACTTGGGTTTCCACTTTATGTAACAGTACTTTTTACTGAAGCTATGTGTTAGATACTGGGTACAGTCAGCCACGCGTCGCTGTGGGATGTTTTGTTTGCGTGGATAAATAAAATCCTTGAGGTGGATTGTATAATTTGAGCTCAATTGGTGCAGAATTATCATAAACTTTCAAAGGGCATAATTTTTACGACTCCTAATACTTATTGGGTAAAAACACACACTCTTTTTGATGTAGTCAGTTAAAAAGTAGCCTATTTTCTTCCTCAAGGGCAACTCTATCTCTTTACTTTCGTCAGAATCGGTTCTGTGATTTAGGCGTGAATGCGTAACAGACAGACAGAGTTACTTTCGCATTTAAAATAGTAGTAGGGATAGTCGGGATTATTATATAAGACAGAGTTAATAGTCAGTTTTTCACAAGATTTTATTTAACTTGCAATGTATTCACACCTAATATCGTCGGCTAATCGTGGGTGCATAATAGTATGTAGGTGCCTCTCTGCCTACTCTTTCGGAAATATGGGCGTGACAATATTTTTTATGTATGTGTGTATGTATGTTCGGGCAGAATCCTGCAATTCAATTTTGGGACAGATTGAGGTAAAATTTTGTGTTTTTATAATTTTAATGCGTAGTAAGTTGGGTGACAAAATCCAACATGGCGGAACATCAAGATAGTGAAATAGTTATTTTTTAATATAGAGGTGTTAAGTAATTTACGAGATTATTTGCACAGATAAACCTTTAGACGACGTGTACCTATTTTTTAACGTGATGAAATGCGTCTGTTTGTTTTCTTTTAAAACTCATAAAACAACGCCGTAGCATATATTTATTAATATATTTTTTTAAACGGTCCAAGTTTTACTACTTTTTATCTTAAGACTCTTCAGAAGTCAACTACAGCTAAGCCTTAATCATACGCCCGTACACTAATACCATGTTACTTTTTTTGTATTAATTAAAATTTAGGCAAAGCGATGGTGTTGAGAGAGTGAAATCTTGTTTGTGGAACCAGTTTGGATGCAGGTGCTCGGCCGTTGCGAGGCCGTAACGTTATCTCTTTGGAACGCAGTTTTTAGGGTTCCGTATCCAAAGGTTAAAAAACCGAACCCCATTACTAAGAATTCACTGTCCGTCTGTCTGCCGGTCTGTCTGTCTGTCACCAGGCTGAACTCATGTCAGCTCTGTCTGTCTCATGAACCGTGACAGCTAGACCGTTGAAATTTTCACAGATGATGTATTTATGTTGCCGCTATAACAGCAAACACTTAAAATAGAATAAAATAAATATATAAAGGATGCTCCCATACGACGAACGTGATTTTTTGCCGTTTTTTATTGTTATTACTAAGGAACCCTTCGTTTGCGAGTCCGGCTCGCACTAGACCGGTTCATTTTAATAAACCATCATCGTGAACAGCTTCACTTTGGTACCTACTACCAAGACTTGTATAATGACTAGCAGTTCGCCGCGTTTTCGTCTGCCCGAATAACCATACATTTACTTACTAATTTCTAATATTATGTATAAATTATACACAGGGGACAAAAGTCCTAAGTTCAAACTAAGTACGTAAAAGCCAAGTTATAAGTATAGAATTAATTAACATAGTAATCGCACTTTCTGAGTTGTGTATATATATATATAATATGTATATTTTTATAGTATAGAAGGCAAACGAGCAGATTGATCTCATCGTGAATATGCGTGACGAATGGCGATATCAAAGAATTTATTAAATATACATTTACCGCCTACCGTTCCCTCTTAAATATTATAATGTTTTACATATTCTAGCTAAAACGGCAAACTTTGTTACTTCCGAAATTAGGTATATGAAAAATAGATACAAGTTTCATCAAAATCGGTTTAGCCGTTTCGGAGGAATTTGGAAATTAACTGTCATGTAATTTTTATACAAGCATATGTACATAAATACATTACACCGTAATGCCCACATCTTATTATAAAGGTCTAAACCTACAAAATTCTTGGTATCCTTAATTATTATGTGGATCAGTCTAGGGACAAACCGGTCAAGTGCGAGTCGTACTCGCGCACGGGGTTTCGTACCATTTCTTTAAAAACTACAAAAAAAAATCCGTTCGATGTATGAGAGTCCTCTTCACATCTTATTTTATTGTTTTAGTATTTGTTGTTATAATTTAGAAATACATTATCTGTCAAAATTTAAACTTTCTAGGTAACAAGCAGACGGACAGCGGATAGTTAGTAATAGGATCCCGTTTTTACCCTTTGCTACGGAACCCTAATAATAGAAAATAAAATTCCTTTCGTATGGAGTGATCCGTAATTGGATCACAAACACATGACAAGCTGCACTTGGTCCAGTGTGACCACACAATGAACCTGTACTAGTTTTTATTTTATTCCAGTTTTCTCAGTCCAATGCTATTTTTGACTTAGGTTATTTTGCTAATTACCTATTAACGTGTTAATGTTTTTCAAATTATGTACACGTCGTTATTCCTTACATGGGAGGCAGAGAGAATCGTGAACTATTACAGGTTCTGCTGTCTGACTATTTAGTTGGTCGATGAGAATTATGGTTTATACGGTACATATAACAAAACATTTTTTTAAATTTTCTGTCTTCTCTGGAACGGCTGGACCGATTTTGACGGGTCTTTCACTGGCAGTTTAACCTAGGCTATTTTAAATAATAAAATTCAAACACGGACAAAATCGTAGGCATACTTAAATCATCATATCAATCTGTTTTTTTTTTGTCTGTTGCAAAATATTGGTAAATTTTAATATAACTGATCAAATTGGAATTAATGTTTTTTACGATTAGAAAGCTACATTATCTAGAAAATACGTGATATGTTTAAACCGGTTTAATAGAAGTATAGTGTCAGGTTAGCGAACAAGAGATTGTTGAAAATATTTTTTATCGCCAATAGTTAATACGTGGTGGCATTACCAACGCAACTCAAGCTGCACTTGTTGGTCGAGTTTGAAGTAACCACAAACAAGCTGCCCCCAGTTTCTGTGTTAATCCACTTTGTATCTTTCGTTTCTATTTTTGATTATGAACAAATTATAAAAATATTTTTTGTTTTTTTTTAAGTTCTTCTTTTTTTGTTTTTTTTTACGTATCAACTTTAATTGTTTCTTTTTTCTGTTGGTCCAAAGATTGGCTGGTAGAGAATGCTATGCGCATTAAGGTCGCTTTTTGTATAACATATTTGTATATTATGATATAAAAAATAAATAAACAGATATATAAATTAACTGCATTGTTCTTCTTAGAAAAATAAAAAAACTCCAATAAATAAGAAACTACAATTCACTTTCTGTTATTAACAGTGAATAGTCAGCTTTTTTGCTCTCATGCAAATTGTAAGCTTAATTTAAAATTTTTATTGGCTTGAATTTGTAATTTATAATAATTTAATATTAATATGACTAAAAGTATTTGTCCTAAATAAATAAATTAATAATCGGTGCAGTTGTAGAGTAATAAGCGACCTATATTGGAAAACACTACAATTATTGTATTTTGTCTAATTTGACATGACTAAAATCTTCTATCTCTTTCGTTTGTTATATTACTGAACAAAGATAGCATGTATCTAAATTAAGTTTATTTAGGGTACAGAGAAACCATTATAAGACTGAAATACATTTAAGTAAATCGTATCTGTTATTACCTACACCATGTATTACTCGCCATTATACTTAATGGTGTCCCAAAAACTTTAAGTGTTCATTTCACTTGCCTTTTAAAATAAAGCATAACACATTTGAAACACACAAACAAACACATTAACAAACCCTCCGCCATCTGTTTAACACTTTTTCTATCTTGCCACGGCTCGTCGCGTGTTTTTTGTTACTCGACAGATGTTACCCATTGTACTCAAGAACCTTTAAAATCTGAATAGTATTAATACTTATGAAGCTTCCCGATTTGACTGAAACTTTAAATACGTCGTTAAATGTAATATAATCTTTAAATAAAGCGTGTCTGTAAATTGGAATAATAGACAATTCTGAATTCTAAACAAGGTAGAGAACGGTGCAGCAACTCGGCCGGGTAAAGATCCACCGCCTTACCTATTCCTGCCATCATAAGGACATTGTCGTGTTCCGGTCTAGAGGGTAGGGTAGTCGGTAGACTTGCACATAAGGTTTAACAGAATATCTAACGAATATTTTTAAATATGAGCATAAATATTTTACCTTAATCTATTGCCTTTTGTCATTAATAGAATATAGGACTTCTTTAAACGTTACTCGCTCTTTTTATATAATAACTATCTGTGCCCGTAGTTTCGTATGCGTTTTAATTTAATTTTCTTTTATCATTATTAAATAAATTTAGCCTATGTTACTCGTATGTATGTGTAATAACATTAGCTAGAGTCCCGTCGAAATCGATAAAGCCGTTCCAAAGATTAGCCGGATTAAACAGACAGAGAGAGAAAAATTGTAAAATAATGGTCAGCCTGTTATTTTGATATTACAAATTTGTACAGATACAGATATTTTTTCGCATTAGCTCCAAAAACCTTAACTATAACGAACATATTGTGCACTGAAATACTTGCCCCACAAACTTTCCCATGAAACAATATTATTTATTAGATGGTTCTTTCGAGTTGTATGAACAAGTACTTTTATAAGTTTTGGTATTGGTTATTGATTTTTATGTTTGATAGTTTTGTTAATCAAATTCAGAATCTCATAAATCTTTTGTAACGTACTAGCTGTACCTGCGACATTGTTCATTGAATGCGTTGCCACTTTCCGACTTCGTCCAGTAGATGAATAGCATGCATTCTTGGGGAAGTAAACAAACAAAATAATCGGCCAAGTGCGAGTAGAACTCGCGCACGAAAGGTTTCGGTACCATTATCTATAAACCGTTTGTAGTATGAGAGCACCCTTTATATGTTTAGTTTATTCTGTTTTTGGTTGTTATAGCGGCAACAGAAATATATATCATTTGTGAAAATTTCAACTACTGTATTATATACAATACTATAGGTACTATCGTTATCATATGCAGTGTAATGGAAGATCTCTTGAGACAGGAGTCACATGTGATTAGATCAAAACACAGCAGACGACAAAGCATTACGACTCAATAAAACAAGTCTTTCTAAATCACACTTATTTTCCCGGGCTTTCGTTTCCGTCTCGACAATAGAAAATGCAGTAATTAAAACGTAGATAATGGCAACATCGTGCCAATCTCGTTACTGTCAATTGTTATTGTGATTACAGTTTTAAAAGTACATTTCAAGACCAACTTGGGTAATTGTACAGTGCGGGCTTTGTTGTTGGCGAGTTATTGGCCACTTCCACCAATTTCTTGTCGGCTCTTATATGGAGTATAACAATAATAATAATAATAATGTTAGGTAGAAATATATGAAAATTTCTTTTCTTTATATCTATCTATACGAATAAATAAAAATGGAATGTCTGTATGTAACATTAAAATGAACAAAAATAGAAAACTCCGGAGTAATACAACTTAGCTGTCATTAAATTAAGGGTGAATAGGTTTCTTTTAGCTTAGTAGGTACACCTTTGACTCCAACATCACTTTCCATCAGGTGAGCTATGGGTCATTGTGCTTAGCTTTAATATGTATACTATCACTATCAATATACAAGGTAATAAATTATACCGAAATAGTATTTTCTGTCTGTTTGTACACGCTAATCTCGGTAATGGCTGGACCGATTTTGACGTGTCTTTCACTGGTAGACAGCTAATGAAATAAGAAATGGCTTAGGTTACTTTTATTTTAGTAATGTAGCGGGCACACCTAGTAAGTAAATAAATTTATTTTATTCTAATTACATACCAACATTAGAATAATGTTACAATATGGTATGTGTGTAACAACGTTATCGGCGTCATCTACGTGTTACGTTTTAACGGAGTTTAACTTAATACAATTGGTGTAAAAAACTACATTAAACCAATTCATACAATATGAATTCCTCGGCATTTTAACTACCAAATTGTTTTGGTTATCGAGGTCAGTCTTTAGTTGCTTTGTTAAGCTGGATGAGACTAATTGCAGATGTTAATTGATCTTAATTACAACATTCTTTTAAGTTGGTACCTAAAGACAATCTTCAGTCTTTACCAGAGGTGATTACAATTTGATATTTTATTTTTATTTTATATGAAATGTTTTAAGTGTTTTTACTTAATAATATTATTTTATAAAATTCTAAAATTAAAGCCTCTGCCTCTGCTATTCCTTATTATTAATATCTTCCAGTGAAAGTCCCGACAAAATCGGTCCAGACGTTTCAGAGATTAGCGGCTACAAACAGACAGACTGACAGATAAAAATAAAAAAAAATACTATTTTGGTATATATGTACCTTGTAAACATATATATACTTAGTAAAAAGCGGTTATTTTATTATTACGTACAGACATTTCAATTCTATTTATTTGTATAGATGAATAAAAATAGATCAATGAATGTGGAGGGATTGTGAAACTTGGAATTCGATACTCTCCGCCTACCCTACAAGGAACTTGGTGTGAACCCTGGACAAGTTACACAAATTGATCTCTCCTCAATGTATTAAATTATAGGTGTTAGTGAACAATACTAATGCATAGAAATACTTAATATAATAAATTTAATAAACGCCCACACTTGGACATACAGATTACAGACATATATATTTATCACACAAATGTCTGCCCCCTTCGGAAATCGAACCGGAGAAGGAATCGAGTTGGTCGGCGGCGTTGGGCATGTTCCTTAACTCCTCTACCAACGAAGCGGTCGACATAATCGGTCAGCGAATTCAAATTGTTGCTATATAAGATGTTTCGAATTAACACATCTCATTTCCATGAAATGACCTACTTTCTTATCAATCGAGTATTATAAAGCAAAACTTACTGTTACTTTTAATGTTTATTATATAGTGACTCACGACGAGTCTACGCATTTTTCCGCTGTACAATACAATTGTATGAATTATATTTTCACATACGGAGACCTAATTTCATGTCGCACTGTAATTAAATATTTAAACGCTTACAAAAGCAATACTTTAACATTTGCGAAATTGGACTGTGGATTTCTTCAAATTGGATGTCTACCTGCGGCTCAGCAGAAATGGTTGGAACAATGGGCGGTTACACGCCACGATTTGGACTACAATGCACGTTTGTTATCAACTTCGCGTTCCCACTATCCTATTCGCACAACATTTTCCCATTACACTTACTTTTTGCTTCGCTAGCGGTTTGGATACGACTCGCACTGTTGCGTTTTGTCTGTCGCATGAATATATTTTTGTACTGAAGATTATGCCGTCAAATGTGCAAGTACGGTTATGTCAATTTATCTACATTTTATCTTCGTGTTCTAGAACAGTAAAAAACTAAAGAAGGTTTTCATTAAGAAATTTGACAGCTGTCATACCCTGCTGTCAAAGTGACAGTTGCTGGTAAAGATTTAAGTTCGAATGAAACTATATTCAATTTGTAGATACTTAAATCATACTGACGTTAAATATGTAAGACAGAGAATGCGCAAAATCTAAGACATTTGGCGTTTAAAGTAGCATAGAAAGAAAAGCAGATTGATAGTATACAAGGGTAACAGAGGAAAGAGCGCAGCAAGCGCTGCATACAAAAAACCGAAGTTGTTTATGGTACATTTTTTCCTTTAAGGTTGAGATGTCTTCTCTGAAAACTGTATAGTAATAAGTTAATTACCACCCATGCTGTCGATCATAAGTTCACTCTCACTTAGCTGATTGTGGTTAAAGCGTAGCCTTTTATTAAATTATACGTATAACTTTCCAAGAATTTGAGAAATTATTAAATTGAATTCGGTTACTCAATGGCACACTAATCATAGAGCAAGGTAAGAAAACTTATGCCACCACGAATGCAATTATGAAATAGATATTGATTTTAAGCGATTAATTAATTGATCGCATTCTTAAAATAATTAGATTTCGTCATCGGTGCTCGTTATAGTAATTTAATTCATCATAACATTAATTCGATTATAATGTTGGACTAGAATCTATTATTAACGACGAAAGAATATGAAACATCAAAAATTGAATTACTGTGAGTGTGCCGAGTAATTTTTCGTTGTTCTAGATAATGATTGACGGCAGAGGGAGTTGAATTTTTATTATAGAAATGTATGAGTACATTTATTAATTTGCTGAGTTTTAGATAATAATTATTAAATGCGTAAAATATCAGAACTTTTACTGTTAATAAAATCGGCTAAAGGTTTTTATAGTAATTAACATCAGAAGCAATTATTTTATTTTTAAACATTCGAGTGTTATGAGTAGCATCATATTCATTCATTTTAATTTTATTACACACCAAAGAAATACGTTTGTATAAAATTCAGGCTTAATTTTCTTATACTGAACGGCAAACTTGTTTCAAATATAAATGGAATTAATTAAAATAGCGTTAGATATCAATATTTAAATTAGAAATAGTATTTTTTGGAATTTATGAAAACTATTTACTATCAATATTAACAGTTTTCAACTGCTGAGTATGGTGTTTAATTTGGAGAGTTTTGGATAATAATTAACGGAAAAGGAATTCAAAAGTTTAAAATAGAATCGATAGGTATGAGCACAGGGTCGGATTTGCCGAAGTTTTTTTGGGGTGTTTTTTCGTTCGAGCACCCGATCCGAACCCGACATGTGCACGGAACGGCGGCTTAAATTCCCGCTTAAGCTGACATGTGGCGTCCTCTTGCACGTCGATGTCGCGTACATCCGGGACTCGGGAGACGGGACCTATCACGGTCTATTTTAAACTTTCCATAAGTGCTCACTATTAATTTTTTGTGACGTGGATCGCAATGTTTGGTATTTTTGTTTTAATTAGCTAGCATGAAAATAGACCCTCTGTCGAATTCATAAGTCGATTCTAATGTGCATCGATTATTTTTATTCTAAAATATTCATGCTTCTTAGTACATCTTAACTGTGCAGCAATTCGCCGCCTTACCTATTCCTGCAAGGTAGCCTGTAAACTTGCACATTAGGCCTAACACCGAGGCCACAGGACAGCGACGCACCTAAAACTATGGTGTCTATTGGCCACGGTTGTAACTTACCATCAGGAGACCCGTGAGCTTGCTTGTTGTCTTATCCTATAAAAAAATCTTGTGTTGAAATTTTGTTAAGGAACATTATATATCTTTGGTAACTAATTATTCACGCTTTAAACAAAATAGGACAATCTTGAGTTTAGGTTCCATTTTTTGTGACTGATAATGTATATTTAAAAAATTGATAATAGTCTAGCGTAGAATTATTTATCTGTATCGCCTTAAATTCTGACTAAGGACAAATCACTGTCTGTGTGTGCTGACGTAAGGTGAATATGAACTCTATGGGTACACCCCATATTATTTATTAACATTGATACATTTGATAGGTGCTTAAAAATAACTGTGTTTTATTCCACATTCATAACTATCGATATATAAATTATCCAATGTACCGACCATCACGAAGTAATCTTGACAAGTAGACCGCTTATTTATTCCGATACCGTACAAGTCACAAAATGAAGCGAATACCTACAAATAAATCCGTGCTGCTTAATATAAAAAGTTTCAGCAAAATTCTGTTAGAGTTTGGAAAAAATAAAGTTAGGCTAATGCCTTCGTAAAGTGTCATTTCATTAAGTCTGAGCCAGTTTGAGCGACGGCACTCGGCTTAAATTGTTACTTCTTAGTTAATTCGCTGGTTTTGAGGTAAAGATTTATGAAAAAAAATCTTTTTTTATAAATGTGTAATTCGGTAATAGTGTTAATGTTAAATAATGAAACCTTTATCAGAGTGTTGGCTTCTTTGAGAAAATCAAGACGATTTGTCATGGGTCAATGAAACGTTTTACGTACGTACGTACGTTTGGATTACGTAATCGGTGCTTAATAAACACATATAAAGAGTATTTTTTACAGTTTTTAAATGTGTTTTCTTTTTTGATAAGGCTGTTCATGTTAAGGTTATTATCCAAAAGAAAAAAGTAAAAAAAATAAGTGTTTTTTGAACCATCTTAAAATTTGATTCGGCGTTTATTTGTAAACAACATTCCAAATTTAAACCACCGATTACTTTTTAATATATTTTTTTATTTGAAATATTTAAAAATGTAATATTATAAAATAAATGTAGAACATAATTTAAGAAACATAAACAAAGAATAGCCTATTTAACAAAGTTTTAATGTATTTCAAAAACTCATTGTAGCTAGAACTACTCTAAAGCCAACAATAATAAAGTAAAGAATAAAGATAACTTGGGAACACATTGTGTTGGCTAGGGCCCGCGGCAGGTAAACCGATCACGTTTCACCATTATAGAGCGGGATGGATATATGGAGGTGTAGCTAGTGTGAGCGGGATAGATGCAGGATAAAACAGGGGTTGATGCGGAGGAGGAGAACCGGCCGCGCAGGTAAACTGCGTGTGCATCCTACCTTTCGTTGCAACAACACTACATGTTATGAAGATTTTGTTTCGAAAGATCTTAAAAGTACCAACATTAAATCTATACTGAACGGTAGTAAAACTGTTTATTTAAACTTCATATTACAAGATTGTTGATATTCTTTTGTTTGAGAACGTTGCAATATAGATGATATTTTCCAACTTAGATCGCATTAAATTTATAAATTTTTTAGAGTTAAGTATAAATCTGCATTGGACGATTCCAACATGCGGAGGGTTTCGTAGCCCTTAATAGTGTTGAATAGAAATAGTTGCTGCTGTATTATAATTTTTTTGAATCATTTTGGAAATTGGGAATTTTTGCTCTTTAAGACGAAAAACTTTACTCTAGAAGAGTTAGACAGGTGTTTTGATTGTAAAAATGCAGTTAGTTGTGTAGCCCAACCGCATATATATTTTTTATTATTTTTTGTGATAGCAAAATTGGTATTGATCTTGCGAAATTATAAAACGTTAGTATTTTGTCCACTAAAACATTCTCAAATCTTTTTCAAACTTGCTAATGTAAAGATAGTATTGGTTTTACTTTTTCGCTTATCATTAAATCTATTTTATTCATGACTATGTGTGTTTATATTTTAATTCTTAATTATAAGTTAATTCATTTTGCAAAATCATTAAATTTCGCAATCAGTCAGTTTTGAAAACTTTATACTTTTAGATTTACAAATTATTATTAATTATTTAGAATGTACTATGTTTTATGCATTTCGCGAACAGCCTAGTCTCGTTTACTTTGTGTTTAAAAATAAATAAATATCGTCACGCACATATTTCCGGAGGGGTTGGCAGAGGTACATACCTATGCACCCACGATCAGCCGACGATATTTTATACTTCCAGTTGGTTAATTTTGATTTTATAGCACTAAAGTTTATATTAAGTTATCCAGCCTATCGCAAATTCGTCAGTGTCGCCGGTTTTATTATACATGCCGTGAGTATACCTATCCAGTGGGTGTTTATTTTGCGAACTGTGGTTGGCTGGCCGCCAGACCACATTTATGGCCAATAAATCTTTCGAATTTTGTATTTAAAAGGAACTCTCCAGTAAATACCTTTAAAACAATAAAATAGTTAAGTAAATAACTTAAATGCTGAATTTATTCATAACGCGAGTGGTTTTTTGGATAATGGATGGCTGATGATAATTTACTTGTAGGTGTTTTTTGTTGAGCTTCACAGAGGTTTAAGTTTTTTTACAAAATAAATGGAAGCAAGTTTTGCTTATTTTATTATAAACATTTCTAGTGTTGCACATTATTTAAGTTGCACAAGATGGACAAAACAGATATACAATGACATTCCACGAACAAATAGCTTGCGTATTATGCATGAAGATAATGATGAAGGAAGCTAGGCAGGTATGTAGGGATCGTGACATTTGGCACTTTATACTCTCTGCCTACCCTGCAACGGACCTGGCGTGAAGTGAAATGTGTGTTACATAAAGTTATATTGTTACTAATGCCAAGCTTACACATTAAAAGATGACCTACTACAACAGCTATGTGACCATATTGAATTTCCGCCACTGTAATGCCGGTGCTCGACACTGTTTTTTTCCAGTACAAAATACCTAATTTTCGTGAATAGAGTTGTTGAAAGAGAGCGATCTATATGTATGAAGAGCAAATACAACTCAAAGCAATGCAGTATATTTGAACACCTGAGCTATCACGTGTCCTACTTTTTTAACTATTGGACTTCGATTCACTCGCTTAGTCTCGTGTTATTTTTTTTTGTTTCTTTTTAATGTTTGTGGAGTGAAAGAGAAAGAATGGGATTGAAAAATAGTGTCGATGTAAAAACGAGAAATGCCAATCCGATGGTTCGGTCATGTGGGAAGATGAAGGATGAAAGATTGACAAAACAAACATAATTATGTGAATGTGAACTAATTAATTATCATTACGAATTATCACGACGACTCACATTGATTGGTACTAATTGAGTACCAATCTATCCTTGTTAGATCAGCTATCTGCCAGTGAAAAGTCCCGTCAAATTCGGTCCAGTCGTTCCGGAAATTAGAGAGTACAAACAGACAGACAGACATACATTTTGAAAATTGTTGTTTTGGTATATGTATCTCGTAAACTAATATATGAATTAAGTAAAAAGCGGTTATTTTAATATTACATACAGATACTCCAATTTTATTTATTTGTATAGATAGTAATTGTAAATAGAACATTTTTTGAAGATTCCAATGAGTATGACTAATTGAGTACCAATCTATGTGAGTCGTTGCAGGATTCTACCATCTAGTTCGACTGCCGTAGTTGAATAGTTAACGAGCCTTTATTTTTCTTGGGATAAGACACCGAACAAGCACACGGCTCTCCTGATGCTAAAATATATGCGTAGTATAGTGTGGCCGGACTGGTAGTCTTGATGAGCAAGTCTATAATGTCATGGCGGGAGGAATGGATAAGACGGTGGATTCCTATCCGAGCGATTTACTGCAAAGCACTATGCTACTAGTGGACATGTTGCCAGCGTCCCATTTAACCAACGGCATGCACAGGATTATGACCTGGAGTCTGGGTATGTGGTGGGGTATTTGTTTACAAAAAAAAAAATCTTTTAGGTAATAGGTTTTTAGCTTCGTCTATAATGGTTTCAGTATTTTATAGATTATGTGATCATGATAGTGAAATGTTGGAGTTTAATTAGATATAGCGTGAACAGTGGTTTTGTGCCTCTATGGAGTGCACGCCCCTGCATTTAACCCATGCTCGCCTCTTACGAGCTGCTTGGTAGCGAGGCGCATGCTCTATCATATACAGGGGACCCTTACCAATACAGATTTATATTACAAGATTGTTCCAACAGACAATAGTGTCGTCACATCCCTACGCTATGTAAGTGAAGGCGTTATAATTTACATACTACACAATAGTTTAATAGACATTTCCTGTGGTTGTAATGCATGAAGCGTCCTGATAACCTACGGATAACCTATTGCATTTGGTAGCACTAGCTGTACATACTTAAACGACTTAAGTACGACGAAATTTAAATTCTTTGTGGGAGTATCATACACTCATGATATTAGTATCTCGTCTCGTAGCTTTGTGGGTGCTATTTCGTAATTGTTCATTTGTTTGCTACTGTAGTGAAAATAATATGGCTAATATTCCGAGTATACCTATGATGTGACAGATGACAAGTTCGTCGTCTATCAGGAATAAATTCAACTCCAGGCAACATTATGTTTTTGAAATAAACTGAAGTCCTAATATGATTTTAAATAATATATGTATTAAGTTTAAGACCTAAAAGAGTTGTAGATAATAATGTGGAAGTCTGATCTAAGATACGAACCGTGACTTAAAACTTAACCGCAAACGAAACAGATCAAAATGCAGTTCAGTTAATTCACTCACCATCACTGCAGTGTCATTTAAAAACATCTAAATTAGACGATTGAGACTCAACTCACAACTCAACTGCAAACGAAATAGATCAAAACGATTTGCAGTTCTGTTCCTTCACTCACTTCCCGTTACTGAAATGTCATTTGAAAAGATATATTAGATTATCAGCTTAGACAAATTAGTATGTATTTGAATAGTTCAACTATCTAGAAGGGAGCCGGCTACCAACATCCGGTTAAGGAGAATGAGCTAATCTGTGCACCAGTTCACAGATATTGCTCAAGGATTTAAATCATCTGTATCACGAATAACGTACAGTAGTTACTTGAGCGACCGAGCTTTACTCGGTAGTTCTTTTTTTTAGAACTTACCTACTTGAAAAAAATGTCACCGGTCTAGGAAACCGGAGTCGGTACTATTTTACACCAAGTGCTACCGTCAGAGTTGTATAGATGTCTTAATTCGCAATTTCCTAAGATATAGTCCTACCTAGATCAATTTTTACTGGAGATTTCTTTAGACATAAGACTTATCTAGATTATTTTTTACCCCCCAAAAACCCGAAGGTACCTATCAAATTTCAGCGAAATCGTTAGAGCCGTTTCCGAGATCGTCGATATAAATAAATAAATATATAAACAAGAATTGCTCGTTTGAAAGATTTGTTGAGATCATAACTGAGTTGAGTTTTCCAAACGCGTGCGCACTATTCAAATTACTCCTAAAAGGCGATGACCTTTTTTAGATAACGAACTGGACAATGTCGCTTTTTCTTTCAGATAAGTGCCTTTTTAGGTTTCTATGTATGATACAGAACTAAATGACAATCGGACATCTCACGTTGATAGCGGATAAAAATAAAAAGTTATTAATTACTAGCTGCGCCCGCGACTTTGTCCGCGTTGTTATTTAATTATTTTACTTTATACATTTTTAAATAAAATTCTAAAATAAAAGTCTAAGCCGTTCCTTGTTAGATCAGCTATCTGCCAGTGAAAAGTCCCGTCAAATTCGGTCCAGTCGTTCCGGAAATTAGAGGGTACAAACAGACAGACAAACATACATTTTGAAAATTGTTGCTTTGGTATATGTATCTTGTAAACTAATATATGAATTAAGTAAAAAGCGGTTATTTTAATATTACATACAGATACTCCAATTTTATTTATTTGTGTAGATAGTAATTGTAAATAGAACATTTTTTGAAGATTCCAATTCCAATGAGTATGATTAAAAAAATATCTTTGGTAGAATATACATTTTTAATACGCATACGTCGAGGATGTTAGCTCTCCACCGTAAGTTGCGACTTAAGTTCGTACCTGTCATCTACATCGGGTCCTATACTACTAATTAGTTCTCCAAAATAAAAAACGGTAAAAAACCAATTATACAAAAATTACTGCTTCTTACTAAATGCATATGTGCGTATACACGGAGTGTATAGCTAAAAAAATAATATTTTTTTACTATTTTTGTCTGTCTGTTTGTTCCGGCTAATCTTTGGCACCGGACTTTAACTGACAGATAAGTGATGTGTTAAGGTGTATATTAAGTTAGTAAGGTACCTACTACTACTTTTATTTTGGAATTAGTAGGTAGTCTAGGTGGTAGAGTCTTGTAACGAGTCGCCCGGGTTGGTAACACCGCTTTACCTATTCCTGCCACAATAGCGTCAGTGCTCGCCATTGTCATGTTTTGGTTTGGAGGGTAGGTTAACCAGTAAATTTACTCACGCAAGAGGCTTATCATCCCAGCCTCAGGTTGGAAAAGCACCATTTCCACCTTTGGTGTCTATAGGCGATGTGTATTTCTTACCATCAGGAAATCCGGCTGCTTGTTTGCCTTCCAATATCATAAAAAAAGTCTGTCATTGATAATGTTGTAGTAGAGTTAGCACTTGGTCAATGTGTATTGTAGAGTTCGAAATGGAGAAAGTGACCCTTAGACAGGGTCACAACA
>DVZL01000045.1:0-34785 GCA_018236625.1 Lasaia peninsularis
TGCAGCCTGCGGATAATGACTGCGTCGTCAATGTTAGTGTCGGTTTCTGTGAATTGACCTGCGAATTATTTAGCTGAACATGTCTTTCTTGAGTAGGCTTTTTGCAGCAGCAACCGATATCCACGCGGGCGAAGCAGCGGGCGTCCGCTAGTATGTGATAAACCCATTGCCCGCTAGTAAAATAATGTAATTTAAATTCCTGTATTATTCAGGTAATACCTAGAGATCTAATTAATAATTATAATAGACTAATTTTAATATCAAATAGGTGCTGATATTACAAATTGTAACTTATTGTATTTACATAAAGGAAGTACTTAAAATAATTGTAAGTAGGTAGGTAGGTGTACGGTCTATTTATTCGATGTAATTACTTACATATTTCTAAAATCTGAGAAATTTATTTTGCGATATACCTACTTATACGTACTTACTTACTTTAGGTAGGTACTTTGTCGTTTTATTCTTTCTTTAAGTATAGATTTCGATTTTTGATAAAGATACAACGGAATGAAAGAGAATTAGGGAGGTAGACCCTGGTTTCAACCAATATTAAAGTCAAAGAAGAAATTTTAATTTTCATCCAAAGTATTACTTAGGTACCTATTCTTTTTCTAACCGAATTTCTATGGGCAAAATAATAATGCCGTCTTTATTACCAATAAAAATATATCCTGAAATAGATTAAAGCCGTTATAATTTCTATTTTTTCCAAAAATACAAACTTAGAAGAGGCGTAAATAATGCGATGGAAGATAAAGTTATTTCATAAATTTTAGTGAGGGTGTTATCGCTGTGTAAGATTCTATTACCCGGCAACTTGACTTTCTGTGCCACGGCTGCGCGCTTGTCGCGGTGCGCGGGGCGAGCGGGGAGCGGGGCGGGTGGCGTGACGTCACGCTCGACCGTGGCAGTGAGTAGTGAGAGCGGCCGCGTCGCTTGTTCGCTTGCTCTACGTACTCTGTTGACGGCGGTCGCTTGCACGCAACGTGCTTGTATTTTTATCTAAATCGGACGCGGTAACTTCTCCGGATTCTTCACCAAACGGATATTTGTGATTAGTTTTTATTGTGCATAACAGTTCTAAGTATATATTTGAATAAACGTTTGTTCAAAACAAACCTAACTTGAAGAACGATTCGTTTCGGTTTCAAAGTTAGCTTGTGGATCTTTTATAGTGGATTGAAATATTTAGTTTATGTGCGAAGAGAAGTGAAGTGTTGGTATTGGAGGGTGGAGGATGACCATCGGCGACGACATACTCGGGAGCGTATGAAGCGCTCGTCGACATGAGACGCCGCTGGTCAAATAACGGAGGTTTTCCGCTGCGAATGCTCGAAGAGAGCTCTTCAGAAGTTACTTCATCCTCGGCCTTAGGTCTCTCCGCGGGTATGGTTATGTCGCCAGAATCCCTCGCCTCCCCGGAATACGGCGGGCTAGAACTCTGGGGTTACGACGATGGCATCACCTACAACACAGCTCAGACGTTACTCAGTAATACCTGCACAATACATCAACAACAGCAGCCTCCGCAGGCTCTGCCATCCATGCCACTGCCGATGCCACCCACGACGCCTAAATCAGAAAACGAGTCTATATGCTCAGGTCAGTGTTATTAAGGAGCTTCTAAATTGCATTGAGAATTAATTACATTTTTAATGTGAAAATTGGCGGCAATGAGCAAATTTAGTAGAGGCACTGCCGTGCTGTCATCGACCTTTAGCCCGCATACCTTGACCGGCGGTTTAGGCCGATGTCTCCCGCCTATATTATGTTTTGTTTACATCTATCTCAATGCAATTATGCCCTGGATTTCTTTCTATGTATGTATTTAAGCTACAGTCTTATTAATTATGTCTAATGACGCCATATTACACCATACTAGGTCACTTATGACAGAGGACTCTGAGTAATCTCAAGAATGATGGTTACTTGGCGCTATGATTTAATCGTATATCACCATAAAAATCGTTGAATATTTTCATATGTAAGATTGTAGGAACCCTAATAAATATTAGTGTGCATTTTAAAAAATGGATTTAACAAAAATTTAATAATTTAGGTAGACTGGATAATATAAAAGTATTTTTATACCTACAATTTCTCTGGAACAAATTACATTTTTGTCACTTTCTAAACCAATAAAATGATGGTGCAAAGTTATAATTTAATTATCATTTATATTACCTAGATAGGTATAAATTGTAACTTTTAGTGAATAGATGTTAAAATGTTAAACAGAAATATAACTAAGTAGATAGATAAGTATATTTTATTTAAAAACTTCATAAATAAAACTTCAGCACAAGACACCTTGCCTGCGTCGCATAATTTGATATTTCTATTAGGTCATCAAGATTCGATTAGGTTATTTAAAAGGAGAGTAGCTTCGATTTCTGTCTGTAACAACATTTTTATTAATATGAAAATAAGAAATGGTGTTACAGGCAGAACAGACAGACAGAAATCGAAGATTTGAGAAAGATTCTATTAACACAAATTTACTTTAACCGATGAAGTAGGGGCGGGGATGTCTTTGTACCTATATCTATAATTATTAAAAACCTTTGAAACAAAAATTAATTAATTAATTTGCTAATTCCGCGAAAATAATTGTGATTATTGTGTAGTACTACTACATACCTACAGTCTTTTCTGTTTAAGCATGCTACAATAATCACAATTAACTATTTTCGCGGAATTAGCAAATTAATTAATTTATTTTTGTTTGACTACTGATTTCCGGAAAGTAACGCCTGATTCTATCAATGAAATCTAAAACCCTTAGATAGGTTTCACTTATCGCAATTTTGTAGCAGTTAATATAAGGGAACAAATAAATTTTCCTAGTCTAAACTGGCACGTCAAATTTTAGTTAGTGGTATTTTGTGGCCTTATATGCCAAAAACACGAATACCATATTTTTTAAATTGTGCCTTATATAACTAAAAGTACGATATAACCCATATATTTATTATTTTTTTTAATTTATACCGCGTTTTGCTTTTCATTGTGTAGGGATACATTTATAACTGACTTGTAAAACATGAAAATTTACCAAGCGCTTGGAAATGAGAGGTATATTGAACACAATAGCGGGCGAAGTCGCGGGCTTAGACTTAGTTGTTTAAAAATAAGTACATCTTGTCTAAGTTCCACCTATTCTTAGTAAACAATGAAGTATGTTTGTTTAGTGACCGCTAAATACCAAGTTGGTGTAGGAGGAACGTATGAGTAATTCTTATCGCGTACGTTGAAGGTTAACGTGGAAAATTTAGTATTAAACCATTCGGAATTCGAACCATTGACTTCCGTTGTTTTTTACGTAATCAAGAATTTCCTCCGTTCGTCCCGGTCGTCTATAGAATAGGCCAACAGATTTCCTATCAAGTTGCTCCTAAGCATCGAGTAATTCTGTGTCAAGTGGTAGAGCTTTTTGTATTACAAACTTACCTATTCCTATGACTATAACAGTAGTGCTCGTTGCAGTTGTATTAAACGTTTAACACCGCTCGGTACCAGTTCACAATAATATTGTAAATACTTAAGTGTTATTTTGTCCTTATTTCAAGTTTCGACCAAATTATTTTTAAAATATTTTTATGGTTTAAAATTTTAATATTTCTCTAAGAAGATTTAACTACAATATTAACCACTTACGAGAAATAAATTACATTCAAAAACATATAATTTAAACAATTTCACAGCGAGTAATTAAAAATGGATGTAGAATTAAAAAAATAAGATTATTATATCACAAGAAATTGTACATAACGGACACTGCGAATGACATTGGCTATTTTATGCCAATATCTAAACGGGTTTCCTCTGGAGAGTTAAATGTATGTACGTATAACTACGCGGATTACTAGAATTTTACGCGGGTAAAGTCGCGCACAATACCTAGTATAATATATTTTCGTATTTCTTATGTAGGAGTTAACAACAAGGACTCCAAATTATATATTGTTTCTCAGAATATAGCTTGAATTAAACTCTCAAAGCTCAATATTATTAGAATTATCTGTATCTTTTGTAGTATTTTGGTAAGCTCCTTACACATAGTAGGGTATCTTTTATAGAGGAAGATATTTTAAATAACTAATACATTTTGAATTTCTGACCAGTTTATCACAGAAGCTTATGCTGTTATTCCTGAACGCAACAAACTGGATGAAATTATTGCAAATCCGATTAACAGAAAACGAGGTTCCTTATAGAACACGTGAAGTATAAGGTGTTAGAACTCGTATAAGGTTTCATGGGTTCTTTAACGACCCATGAAAACCCCTTCATGTTCATCTCCAACGTTTCCTGCACCATCTGTGAAATAAACGTTTTAAATATATTTCTTCACGACAAGTCCCTTGCGGAGTTGGCAGAGAGTATCGAATGCCAAATATCACGATTTCTTCATACTACATAGCTACCAAGATTCCTCCACATTCAAACAAAGTCTTCAAACACGCCGGTTTGCATTATCTGTTTAGTCCATCTTGTATCTTTCATTCTTTCTACTTGATCGAACATCCGAAACTCTTTCTCATTTTTGCACCTACACTTTCTAGGATTGAATCCCACTTTTTCTCAGATCTCACTATTACGAACACGGTCCGGTTACTCCACAAAATTAACGGAGCTCACGCATTTCCCACGAAGTAATTATTCAATAAAATAGTTTATACTTAAATAATAGAGTTAATTCCAAATCAGACTGTTAAAACCTGGCTGAGCCAAGGCCATGAAATTAATTAATACCTAATCGAATGTAATTTCCGTCTAAGACATTCGGTCGTATTATATAGCGACTTTCTGTGTTGAGTACTAAAATGTTTTACATATACTTATATTTACGCCAAATCTCTTGCTGGCTAAGCAGAGAGTATCGATTGCCAAATGTTCCAAATTTATTACTCTATACAAAGAAGCTAGTTTCGAAGTCTCACGTATTAATTCATCCTACCTTTCTTAGACGATGATAACTTTCTTATTTTGTATTCTATATGTTTTGTATTTAACACTTTTAAAGTCTTTATTTTAATAAATACAAAAAGGCACATGCTACACAAAGTCGCGGTTTATATACTAACTCTATTGAAATCATACTTTTAAACATAGTGCAAGCCCTGAGTTGAAGAGATGTAGAATAGATGAATACTGAACATGCCTACCTAATCTATCAACTGTCGGGGAGACGAAGGGGGTCAAGGGGGGACGCACCCTCCACTTATGGCGGTTGAAATGTATAGCGTTCTATTTTTATCTTAAAGATACCAAATACACAAACAGCCTTATTAAGCCCCAAGTTTTATATATTTGTTCATCGAAATTATATGAAAGCAATATTTACGACGAAATTCGTTTTATTGCTTATTTACGAGATATTTTGGGCACGATTTTGTTTAAGGTGTAATTTTATGGAGTACTCTTGTTGTCAACTCAGATTTTTTATTTAGAAAACAAACTCCTCCAAAGATGTTAATGATGCGTTACTTGATACTGGAACACTGAGGCCACTTTTAGTGTGCTGTGTTTTCTTGCCGTTTTAATGACGATGTTTAGCACTACTATATTCCGGAACGATCATCGTGGCCACTGGACACTGATGCACCCATATAATCCATGGTGTCTATATAATCATGGTGGTGGTCCTCTACCATCTCACCATTAGAAGAGTCGTGCGCTTGTTCGCTGTCTTACCACTTTGTCTTAGCCATATCCCGTTTCTATACAGATGATATCGGGGTCAGCTAATCTAGGGGATTTGTCTAGGACACCAGTTAAGGCATCTAACTTCTGCAACCTAGAAAGGAATCCAAGTCCAATATTGGATTAGGGCGAATTCAATACATAAAAATAAGAAAAGAAAAACATTGAGATACTCCCGCCATCTTGGAGCATGAACTATAATAGCCATTACCAGAAGTCATGCCCTCTGATCATGAAAATATATGATATGTCAATCGTATAAAATTACATACAGTCTAACTGAAACGCGAATCGAGCTCCTTTGTAAGGCAATTTCAATTATATGGTTTATACAAGCATGTATAATAATATTCTACACTAGCTTATGCCCACGACTTCCCTCGCATTACACCATCACATTGTCACTTCAACCAAAAATATCTCTACTAGCTTTCCGCCTGCAGCTTCGCACGCGGTACTTTCTATCTTATAATACTTATCGACTAATAACACATATATAAAAGTACCTTCACGCCTATTATCCCCGAAGAGGTAGGCAGAGGTGTGCTACTATATCCACGACTCGTAAGTCCAGTAGATATACAAGAACACACCCACGATTAGCCTAGGTACTAGTAAAACACATATATGTACCAACTAAGCAGGATGTTGGTAGTCTTGTAGCACTTGTAATATGATTAATATACAAAAATACTAGAATGAAAAGGATACAAACACTTGCTACAACAAAATTTATAGATTTTTTTGCATCGTCCAATTACCCAATTATTAAAAGAGGTTCTCTTATATAGTTAGTACTTTTATTTAGCTAAGTAGCCATCTTAGAACCCTTTTTAGTTTTCATAACATGAGTTACAATCATAGTATAATCTAGCTATCTTAAAGGCCAGAAAACAAGTTGGTTCATGGTAGGCATGTTCCATCTTCGGCCGCATCGCCATTTAACATCAGGTGAGATAGAGAAATAAATGTTTGCTTATTCTAAAATAAGAAAAGTTTACATGCTCTGTAATTACATAACATAATAATGGACAGCTCTCTTTAACGCACATGTTTCCGAGGCAACTTGTTGCTATAAGTTTTTTCTGTTTAAAACCTAATTTTGCTTAAGATTAGATTTGTGCCTGGTAGTTATAACGATGGACTTGCCATCCGTCTCATGCTACCTAATTGGCTGCATAAATATGTACCTCCACCTACCTCTTCGGGGTAGGGGCGTGGCGATATTTTTAAGCAGGAAAAATATAGTCTGCTTTAAATTGGATAAAATTCAAAGACATTAATATACAAAGCAATATAGCATAAACAATTTAAGAGTCGGATTCAGTGGCGTTTTGTCGAGCAGGCTGGTGTGCCGGTCTGACCGGTTTCAGGCCACTTCTGACGCTAAATCGCATCGCCTGACAACTTGTACTTATGTGCATTATATTTATGTGGCCGACTATACGATTTATCTTTTTTAAGATTAGAAAGGCATGAAACTGACGGATTTCCTCATGGGAAGAAATATACCTTGCCTATACCACAACAAATTTGCCGATTATGACCTTATCAACGCCCTTACACCTATAGGTGACAAATATTTCTTACTTTTAAGCTGCCTGTTTACTTAACTTTCTGCCTCGAAAGGCTAGGCGTATGCACCCACGGTTTGGCGGCTATATAAGGTGCAATGAAGTGTGAGGTGGCAAATGAGTTTTCTCAATATGTTTTCCTTTAAAATAACACCACTCAGAAAATGTACTTAAGTTGGAAAAACTCGTTGGTATATTGTCGTTTCGATCCTGGACTGCCGAGGTGCGTAGCTCTAGGCCACTGAGGCCTCTATAAATGTGACGCTTGAATACACATAGAATAAAGAGAAATGCATAAAAAGCGACTTGAAATCAGCACTTTCTTCGACGCGCAGCAGTGGATACACGTTTCACACACACACTATATAATCAAGGCATTGTCTTGTTTCAATCTCTTGAGCTAATTAACTCTACAATCTCTCTTAATTTGTTTAAGCCCTCTTATTACAGTTCCAGTAAGTAATACGACTAAAATCTCGCCTGATTATGTCGCTTAATGGGATCCAATATCGCCAGTTAATCGTGGGTGCACAAGTACTATCGCATATACTTTCGGGGATTTAAGCGTAACGATATTTTTAATACGACTGAACGACTAGTTCGTCTCAAATAATAAGTATACTTAATATTTGAGATAAACTAGTTTCGAGCGTATTTGAAGTCTTCACTAAAAAGCTGCCGCTCGCGGCCTAAACCGCGTAATAGTCGCTGTCTTACTTTGACGCACGAAGTCGCGGGTGCAATTCCCGTGTAGGGCAACTTTTTCAGTTTATCTGGTAACCATAATGTTGCCTAGGATTGGTGCCCTATATTGCGACGAACTCGCCTAGGTTTAAGTTTAAAAAAAATGATTTCTGACGTTTTAACTTGAAAATTTAACATGCAAACATACTTACGCACTCTAGCAATATTAATATAAGTAGAGATTTATTACCTAGAAAAATTCAGGTGCGAGTTTATTATCAGAAACCAATCCATCATGAGTAAGGACAAGTTTATCAAACGAAGTGGAAATATGGAAATATACTCCTTTATTTATTACACCTTCCTAATTAAAAAAGGTCATTTACATTAGCTGTATATCTGTAATAATATTTTATATGTACAAAAATGGCGGCAAGTATTAATCTAGATTAGTATCTAAACAAAATAAATGGAACCTTTCAAATATTATTTAGAATTGGTAGAAGTTTTCCGTTATTTTTTTATTTTTATGGTATATCTGCTCGAGATAAGAAATAAGTTTAGTTTTGTTTTTAATTAATTGTAACGCCTCGTTGCTTCGGGTTAGCGTACGCGGTCAATGTCACAAATCACGTAGTTCGTGTTCGATTCTTGACGGGATTAGAAAATTATGTGATCAACATAAAGTGTCCGTTTTTCTTTTTTGTGATTGAATACCTCAATAGGTATGTTGGTATTTAATTTTTTAGAATATTTAGCATAGAAACAGAGAAGTTTTCATTGTCAATATATTATATTAGATCTATCCTAATATCTATGCAAGGATTGTTTCTTATTCGTCGATTATAAGTTTCAGTTTATCTGAGAAATCGTTGTGAATATTAGATTCATCCTAAAATTTGTGCAGAGTTTGTTTCTCATTGTTAAGAAACAAAGGAAAGAGATAGAAGAGGGACAAATAAAATTTTCCACAATATTTTTATGAGAGTAAAGTACCCGCATATTAGTTGCTATGACGAGTTTATCTATAATTCTCCATGTTGAAGTTTTATTGGTGTGTTTAACGTGATGCGGGTTACATTATCATGGTAATTGAATTATTTGTGTATGTAAATTATAAAAATAATTGAATTAGTTAAGTATAATCCCAATGAGTATCTAGTAAAGTCGCATCGTCTTGTCCGTATAATCTACAAAACTAACGGTACCGTTACGGGACAACGACGCACCTTAAATTTCTATGGTGTCACGTTTGGCTCTTCGCATCAGAATATAATGGTATAACAAATATAGAGAGAAACTTGTTCTCATGAGTTTTCAGTTTTACACAAAAATATAACGTTGCCAGAGTTTGGTTTCGACTTGCCACCTGTCACACCATGATAACTGATAAAGTTTTATATATATTTTAGCTAATTTTGGGTGCATTAGTCTACAGCTTTGGGTATATGAACGTGACAATATTATTTTTTTATATCTATTCAAAAACAATTATAATACACAAGGAATTTCATTACCTCTTTTTAAGTAGGTTGATATGAGTAGTTCATTACTTAACTTGTAATTAGGTGTGTAATGATATCATATTCAAATTAACAATGGTTTGGTAACGACAGATCAAGCCGCCATGAGCGAATGAAAGACGAAACATTGACTCCGTTTCACTGCCCAAATAAATGAAAAGTAAAAGCCCTTCGTTTCCGTTTGTTTAGTCTGTACAAAAATATGATGCAGATAACACCAGTTTCAGTGATCAAGCAAACAAAAATTAAGAAAATGTTTTATTTTTTTACAATTATTGCTAGGTTGATCTGTACTCAACAGTAATAAAGAATCGATCAGTTTTATTATTTGTTCTCTCTGTGCAACCGACTTGGTTCGCGATATTACTTAATTATTTTATTTTATACATTTCTAAAATAAAAGTAGCCTAAGCCATTCCTTATTAAATCAGCTGTCTACCAGTGAAAGATTTTCATCAAAACCGGCTGCGCCGGTTTTGATGAAATCAGAGATTAGCAGATACAAACAGGCAGACAGACAAACATTCTTAAAACTACAGTTTTAATAACTAGGTATATGAACCCTGTAAACATACATATGCGTTCAGTAAAAAGCGGAAAAAAGCTCTAATTTTATTTATTTGTATAGATGAACAATTATATTGAAATTATTTTTAAAATTTGTGTTGAATTTTAATGTCAACAAATTGTCTCTGGTTTTAGGGTCCGACTTTGACATTAAAGTCCTGGGTTCGTTTAAGGGGTAGGGCAACACGTTCTACGAGTTTTTAGTTTAGTTATCTGAATAACAATGTCCGAGATAGGATGTGTCCAATCTCGGACACAGACTCATGTCACCGGTCACATCATCGAAACAGCTAATCGTGAATGCACAAGTACTCTACCTACCCCTCCATGGATATGGGCGTGATTTTTATTTTACAATAAAGAATCGGTGAGTTAAATTTCTTATTAACATTTAACTTAATGATTCTTAAAAATCATGTTTAACTTGAATGTTAACTCATAGGGGGACTTAGCGTACGATTTTATTAACAGTTTAACCTTCAGACTACCCTGAATGGCGGATGGAATAAAGTAAATATGCTAATGCATTAAGTATGTACGGTGTAAATAAATATTTTAAAACAGAATTTAATGTTAATACACAAATAACTCCTTCACACGCTTTGTCAAATTTGTGTAGTTGTCACTGTAGATTGTTTATTTGTCTATTGGATAGTTAAGTAGAAAAAAATCACTATGCCCACATCTACGAAAGAGTAAGCAAAGGTACATATGCACCCATGATTAGCAGACTATATTAGGTCCCACGACTGGTGGCCAGTCCGTCACCACTACTTAGGGTAGTGACAAAACATTTTAAAGTCTTTTTAATTAGGCACGTAATATCATGTAAAGTTAATTCCGCCTAACAAATTAACAACTACACTTAAAGAAACCAGCCAATTGCGAGTCGGACTTGCGCACGAAGGGTTCCGTACCAATAGGAAAAACGGCAAAAATCACGCTTTTTTGTATATTTATCATTTATAATATAATGATTGCAAAAGCGACAAAAGAAATACATCTCCTGTGAAAATTTCAACTGTCTAGCTATCACGGTTCATGAGCCTGGCGACGTAACGATTGCGGAGTCTTGCGAATAGGGTTCCGATTTTACCCTTTGAGTACGGAACCCTGAAAAGAATGTTTGATTAATTCAAGTACCATTAATTTAGATTATTTTTAAAATATTTGTGAGAATGTTGAGATAGTCAAGTTTGGTTCCAGGAAATAGAAACCTATCGCTATCGTATTGTCAATTAATTTTGAATAAATTATTCATTCATGTTAATCTCCTCGGAGGTATAGTATCGGTGGCTTAGTGGTACGCTTCGAACTTCCATTCCGGTAGTCCAGGTTCGAAACTCGCCATGTACTAATGATTTTTTCTAATTTAAATACATTTTCTAAGTGCTCTTACGGTGAAGGAAAACATCATGAGGAAACCCGGGATTTGTGCCCGATATAGCGCCGGACTCGCTACCCGTCACATCATAGAAAAATCACATTATGGGACCTAATATTAGCTAATCGTGGGTGCATAATATGTACGTTTTTTATTTAAATACAGATTTAAATACAGATACAGGAACACTATTATATTACACATTAAGGAAAACAATCTGACTGAATTTACGTAAGACCTATTTTATAGTTATAGAGATATTGTATCTAGAGAGGTCCCGGATTCGATTCCTGGGTAGCCTAACTTGTTATGCAAGTTTTTTTCTGTTTGAAAGAAATTATTGTCTGGAATTGGAAATGTGCCCTTTTATGGTGTCTTGCCACCTGTTACATCATGAGAACTAATACGGTCTTGGGTGCTTGCCGTACTCTGCCGACCCCTTTGGGATTGTGAGCGTAGCTTTGTATTATTTACACTCTGTTTATATGACCATATTAAAACCCGTTGCTCAGTTTGAAAGATCTGTGCCTAGACATAAGAAGCGACTTCGTAACTTTGTAGGTAGGAAATTTATGTGACGCTTTGATTTTCTTCCTACAAATCAATTTTCTTAGGTTTGAATGACGTTTTTTTTGCATTTGTAACGGTAAAACTTAATTTGTACCGTGTGAAAACAGTATTAGGGTTTATTTTCACACCTCGGGGCCTCACCTGAGGTGAACGTATCAACGTCCGCGTGGGGGCACCAAGGTCACTGCGGTTTTTTGACACGTATTAATAGTGGCAAACAGAACCATCAGTACCTAGCACACTGGTTCGGTGTAGCCGGAAATTAATTGAGCTTACACTATTCAGCCTCGGCAGTTGGTGGGATTCTATTGTATAGACCCCCGTAAACTAATGTTAGGTTTTATTAAATCTTGAGATGTAGATTCGACAAAGGACAATTTTTACACTGGAACTGCCAACTGACCTAGCAACCCAAAACGGAATGCAGGCCCAAACCTAGATTAGGTCGTTTTATGGGATAAGACAGCGAACAGGCACACGAGCCTCGACCAGATGGTAAGAGATACCCGTGGCCTATAGACACCCTTCGAACCGGAACACGACAATGTCATTATGGCAGTAGGGATAGGTAAGGTAATAGATCTCTATACCGGCGAGTTGCTGCACAGCACTCGACCACCAGTGGTCATGTAGGCAGTGACTCAGTTAATCTGTGCTCGCTTCTTAGGAGCTGCCTGTTATGAAAGCTCTATAGGTGCAGAGTAATTCTGCACAGAGGACCCGGACCTACACTTAATACTTGGCGGACTAACGGAAGTCCGAGGCGCTAACCACTAGACCACCGGGGCTCTGAAGTTATGGGATAATGTTAGTCAAACAATGACACTGTACCTAGCACCAGTTGGTGTTACAATATAACCGGAAATTAATTGTTTTTTGTTTTGAATTAGTGATTAATATTTCGCCGCAGTCAACAGGGTTAGAGACCGCTTCGAAGGCCTATCGATTTATTTGACACATGTGAATGAATTTATGTATGAATTCTATTATGTAGAAATTTCAACGTAAGACACAATAACGTTTCTGAGGCCGATTTCGATTGGTGTCCGATATTAACGCATGAGGTTCCCGGATCCGATTCCCGGGGCAACTTGTTGAATTTTGAATTTGTCGACGATATAAATAGGGACGTCACCAACATTTTGATATTTTATTCTTCATTATTTTTTCAATGCAAACGATATCTATACATACAATGTAAAAAATAAATTAATTAAATAAAAACGCAGACGAAGTTGCGAGCACAGACACTTTTTAATAAACATATTAAACGAAGCATACCTAGATTTGATTTAAAGAAATCTACCATTTACTCGTAAATTAATTATCGTCGCGGTGTTAGTGACATTACATTTTTTAACCAGTTTAGCACATAAAATAATATCGTCGGCTAATCGTGGGTGCATAAATATGTAAAAGTAGCCTAGAAGCAATTTCCTTATTAAATCAGTTGTCTGTCAGTGAAAATCCCGTCAAAATCGGTCCAGCCGTTTCAGAGATTAGCGGGTACAAACAGACAGAAGAATTCTAAAAAATACTATGTTGGTATATGTACCTAGTAAACATACATATTATGCATTTAATAAAAAGCGGTTATTTTAATATTACATATCCAATTTTATATATTTGTATAGATTTGGTGATAGTAAATGTGTAAGGTTAGTACCTAACATGTACATCGCAAGATACATATTGAAACGCGATCTCCTTGCGGCAGTCATGATTGATGGTTCCTTAATCAAAAAGGTCACTGACCTCAGACCATACACATAATAGCTTATGACTTCATCTTTTGTAAATAAATGCTCGAGCAGAAACATATTCGAACAGTGTATATTGTAAACAGGTTTATTTCCGTACAGAATCCGCGGGATGTATACAAGTTTATCTAAACAAAACTCGTTAGCCCTTTTTTAGGGTTCCGTACCCGAAGGATAACAACGATACCCTAGTACTAAGATTCCGCTGTTTCTCTGTCTGTTTGTCTCATGAACCGCGACAGCTAGAAAAATGGAATTTTTGTTAATGTGTTTCTGTTGCTATTATAATAACAAATACTAAAATCAAAATAATATTAATTAAAAGCGGCTCCGATACAATAGACCCTTCGTGCGCAAGTCCGACTCGCTCTTTACCGGTTATTGAAAGTTTGTTTTTGCAAAATCTTTATTTCTAAACTTGGCAAGTATTGGATTTGAGTATCAAAATGTCGGAAGGGCCGTGAGCAATATGTTTAATCCTGTCCCTTTCAAGCAGCTGCCGTTCGCAGTGCCAAAGGGAACTAATTTCCTTCACAATGGCGTGATTTAGCAACCCTTTCCCTTAATCTAATGGCGGATGAAGGGCTCGATATGCATCATTTTCTAACACGCTGTGTAGTCTGACCTAGAATTATTAATAACATTGGTATGCTTATATTGGATTTAGATCAGTTTGGTTATATTTTTCTCCTCGGATGGTTGTACACGTACGCTTTAGTCAAAAAAAAGTACTAGAACACCCAATGTTTCAAGGTACTAGAGCCCTGATGTGTAATGTAATGTGAGAGGTGATAAGCCTATCGTCACTTCGGGCACATTCCAATCCCGGGCAATGTAATACTTACTCAGAATAATCTGAAACACATTTGAGAAAAGTTGCCCAACCTGGGTAATGAACCCGGGACCTTACGCGGCTAACGGTTTTAACAGTCAACAGGCGTACCGTTACCCCACAGAGGCTTTAGTCAAAAATTGGTTTTAGTTCTAGTATTATCCGAGGATGGCGACATGAGTCTTTGAAAACGGTGTGTTAGTATGATGAGAATAATCAAGGAAGATAGGCAAGTATGCAGGGATCGTGACACTGGCACCTGATCTCTGCCTACACCGCTAGGGATCTGACGCGAAGATATTTGTGTTGGCAGAATCGTAATAACTCGTTGTGAATAATTTGGTAAATGAGGGCTGCATTTGCAGATTTAAGAAGAGGATATAAAGAGATTCAACAAATGTAGAAATAAAAAAAAATTCAAAGTATTACTGTTATTCCAAATTAAAATGCTCAGATTCACACCTTTTAAAGTAAAATAGACTCAAATGATACGTATAAAAACAATAGATGTATTGACCTTACAAAGTTCACCGACTCAACGCTTGTACTAATATTATTTGCACAGTTTTACCAACATTAACTATACATTATGTTAAAGTCGGTAACATCCGCGGCTGGTGTTTTTTCCAACATATGTATAAAAAAATTTAACAAACTATAAAATTACAAGCGATATTGTTGCTGATAACAACCTGATTTTAATTGGATTTTTTTATTATTAATAACCGTCCAAGTGCGAGTCGGACTCGCGCTCTAGTGATTCCGTACCATTGTTCTATAAAAACGGCAAAAAAATACGTTTATTGTGTGGGAGCCTCCATTAGATATGGATATTATACTGTTTTTAGTTTTTGGAGTTAGGGTGCGTACAAAAATACATTATCTTGTGAAATTTCAACTTTCTAATTATGACGCTTCATGAGATACAGCCTGGTGAAAGACAGATAGACAAACGGAACCCTATTACTAAAACAAAGGGAGTCTTAGTAATAGGGTTCCGTTTTTATCCTATGGATACGGAACCCTGTATCCCTTGAACCGTGATAGCTAGACAGTTGAAATTTTCACAGACGATGTAATTCTGTTGCCGCTAATAGAATAATAAAAAAAAATAAGAAAATAAATATATAAAGGGTGCTCCCATATAACGAACGTAATTTTTTTTTTGCCGTTTTTATAAATTACAGAACTCTTCATGCGTGAGTCCGGTTCGCAAATAGCCGGATTTTTTTTATAGCGACCGTACTTAATACTTCAAAAGGGTCAAGTGTCTACCAAGCAGTTGATGACAATATTGCGTTTCTTCTCAGATGATTCATCAATTCATGTATTTTTTCGTGAAATATCACTTGTTTGTGTTATGTCTTATGGAAAAATCCTGTTTTTTAAGTAGGTATTCGCCATACCGACGGTCAGCGGTGACATATTGCGTAGGCCGTCTTTTGCGTCTTCCTATTAGTACCTGCCAGTTTCATTTTTTAGTTTTTTTTCCATTGATATTGTTTTTTTCTTGGCCACTGACCTTTTTCTTATCTGTGTTATTCAAACAGCTTAGGATATGTTAAATTATGTGTAAATTAATAGTATTTTTTGAACTTGGCACTAAAATTTCAATTTCGCAGATTTAAGTAACGACTTAAAGTTAAGATTTCAGGTGAATTTGTAGTTTCGATCGTGTAGTTGTTGTTTAAAATTGTTATCAGAATTCACTTTTATGAAAATATGATGATGGGAGCGGTGGAGTAATTTAAGTATGTAACGATCCCATCGCTTTCATTTATAACAATATGCAAGATATAAAATAACCCGTCAAGTACGAGTCAGACTCGTTTGTTGTACGGGTGCACCCTTTATATATTTATTTTATTCTGCTAGTATTTGTTGTTATAGCGACAACAGAAATACATCGTCTGTGAAAATTTCAGCGGTCACGGTTCATGAGATATAGCCTGGTGACAGACAGACAGACAGACGGTCAGCGTAGTCTTAGTAATAGGGTTTCGTTTTTTAAACTTTGGGTACAGATATCTACAAAGGAAAGCTTTTAAAGTCTGAGTAAAAAAAGTCGAAACTAAATAGAAACACGGTTCTCTATTAAGCAGAGTACACATTGTGGTTATTAAGCAGAGTACACACTGCGGTTAAGGTTTGTCTAGGAAGGCGCTGTGCGGTGCGGATATGCGGTTGAGCGCCCGTCACGGTTTGGTGACCACGCCGCGTCATCACCGCCACCGTGTTCGCCTTCACCTTACCCAGCAGCTGTAACAGCTTGATATTTCTAGCTTAATGCTAGTTTACATTTCAAATGAAAACATGCTCTTTTTCACATGTTACTTATTATTGAATATTTTTGAAATAACCGACCGGAAGTTGAAATTTTGTTTGTGTGTGTGTCTTCCAAAACACAAAATAAAAAAAAAGTACGGATGTATATTTGGTGCTTTATCACGAAAAACTAATGGATGAAACTTTACAATAATATAGCTTATACATAAGCATAAAATATGGGCTACATGTTACCCGACTAAATTAAAAAGAGGGTATATTAATAAGTATTATAAGTCGGAAAAAATGTCATAATTCACGCTCCCGAAAGTGCGGGTGGAAAGCGAGTATTAATTAATCTTACATATTGTAGACAATAGCAAGCAAACGTAAAAAATAAATTTGTGTTAGTCAAACTATTTATAATTCAAGAACGGCTGAACCGATTTGCCTGAAAATTGTTGGGAAGATAGCTTAGAAACAGGAAACCGATTTAGGACTCTTTATCCCGTTCTGTTGTCATAAAATTTTGTGTGCATATCCGGTCTGTCTGAGAATCAGTCAACCTCTATTTTTCGTACCTCTAAATGCGGGCGATACGAAGTTCGCCGGGACGGCTAGTTTTTGACAAAAAAAAACATTTGAAATAATCTTGTGAAACTTTTGTAAAGCTGGCTATCGAGCTCTGGCAACACCAGTTTTGTTAACGATACCGATATGATCAAAACTCGTGACTAGATCTACTCGTATAAATTAGATTAGAGTATCCGGCATTTTGACAACAACCTATGATATTTGGTTTTTTAATGAAGTTTTTGCCGCTATAACAACAAACACTTAAAACAGAATAAACATTAATATATAAATGGTGTTTTTTGTCGTTTTATAGATAATGGTAAGAAACCCTTCGTGCGCAAGTTCAACTCGTACTTGGCCGGTTTATTTAACAACAAACGAATTAATAAAGCTGACTCCGGTATATGCTTAAAGGATCCTATTGATTAGATACAGTTTTAATATGCTGATCGACTTCTAAAGCCTTCTGTGTTAAAGTACTGTTGTGTGAAAAAATGTGACAATGCGTAGAAAATATTTTATTTACCACCGGCTCTAATCATTTCCTTTCCCTGAAAATGAAACTCTTCTTTTTTCCTTTTTTTTGTTTATCGGTAATGCCTTCAACTAAAACTTTACCTATTACATCAAATGTAAGAGATTTAAATACGAAAATCAATTAATTCTAAACAATGTTATCGGCCACTTTTTAATAACCTTTTTGTACAATTTAGATTTGACACATTTTTATAATTTATTTAGTTAAATGTGAGAAAAAAAATTACAACTCTTATGTATACAAATAATTAATTAGCCCGCCTATTAAAGTTTGGCTATTCCATGGAAACCCGTTAAAATATAGAAATAAAAAATAGTTACGCAGCGTAGTTCAAGGTCCAACGTATGTAGGAAATACATTGATATTAAAATGAAATAAATACATATTTTTTAAAATTAGAACGAATCATTCAAATTGCATTTGTAATATTAGAATGGATATCTCTTTTGATAATTACGAATCTCATTAGGTATATTTATAATTGAAAAGAAATAAGCATTTGTCACGCGAGTGTATTCAGATTATATTGATTCAAATTCTAGTCTCCTTAAATAATCTCAAAAACCGACACCCACAGATCAATAACAGTCAAGCATTATTCAGATTAGATGACAATTATCTTTATTTTCCTTGAGTTACCTGAAACATATCTTTTAGCTTTCAAAACTGGACAATCAAATGTTTTTTTACCAAGTTGTTTCCCCATTAGTATACAATATACTTCAATAATTAAGGTAATAAAAATAAATTAAAGAAAAACCGACGCTTGGTTTCAATATTATCTCTGTGGTTTCTAATTTACAGATTTAGATTATGATATCAAATAGTTATAGCGGGAAACAATCGCTTCTTTTGAACAAAAGAAACAATATCATTGTTTGAATTTAGAGCTTGAGTTTTTTATCATACTGCCTTAATGATTTCATTTATCTTGTCATGGGCATCTGTGGTATTGCAACTCGAACTGACATTTGCTATACAAGTATCCGAATCTGGAGAATATCGATCTGAATCTGAGAATAACGGTATTACAAATGTTTATTTCAATGTGGTTTGTATACAATACTTCATTAGCTTACTTATTATCTTGAAATGCTTCCTAAAGAAGTGTCAATGGAGTGGCGTGTTTTGTTTAACGAGGGGGGATTTCTTTGGTTTATCTTGTTGCAAGAGCATTTTCTACATTTAAATACATTCATGTTTTTTCATTCATCTTTGAAAAAAATATTTTAAATAGTTATGTTATCAAAGATACTATTACTAACAGACTAACAACAAAGTGAAAATTTATAAACTCCCATACCTGTACGTGGATATCTTTTATAACAGCAGTCCTTGTAGAAAATCGAATTCGTACCCCGTAAATAATCCCCTTCTAAATCATACGTTTAATGACAAACTGATTTTCTTATATCATGAAATATCGAGTCGAGCTGCGTTACTTTATTTGGCAGAAGTTTGCAAAATAATAATTTTAATTAAAAGAAATATGATCGTGCGTAACACACCCCAAATCAATACATCTTATTATTTATCTCTATCCTTATGTAAGCTTAGATCTTTAAAACTATCCAACGGATTTTGATGCGGCATATTTTAATAGATAGAGTGATTCAAGAGGAAGTTTTATAACATGTATGATATACCCATATTATTGCACCTTTAGACGATCAAGTCAACTGTATGTAAATTTAATAATGGCTCGTTGTAACCGATAATACATACATAGTATGTGTGACAAATTATGTCACTAGGAAAGAACCAACCATAGATGAGGAAACACACCTACGTGATTCGCATACCAGCATTCCTCACGTACTTCCTCGACTGTGCGATTATTGACAAGCGAATAAATTTATTTTGTCTATGGTATTTCCTACTCTGAACTATAGCTTAATTATTTTAAGGTAATAGAGAAAAAAAACATCCATTTATTTGACAATGTCCCCGAAGAGATATTCAGAGGTATATACTTATGCAATTATGATTAACATGATAGTTATGGGCCATATGATGTGATAGGTAGCAAGTTCGTCTTGTCCAGATAGACTGAAAAAACGCATAAAACAACCGTTAGAAAAACAATGTTTGTTTTAAATAACAAAGTAACACTATTATGCATAGGAATTTACAAATAAGAAACAAAAATGTGAATCCCATACCAAGATGGCGACTCACGTCTCGTAATGTAATAAAAAATCTTGTTTGTCATTTTATGTTCAGAGAGGCTATTTTAAATCCCCATGGTTATTTTGCCCCCACGCGAGTCTTGTTTTATTGAGGCATCTTTACGACCTACACCAACTCAAACCTTGAAGGCATGTTCACCGAAAACCTTTATTCCTAAATAACTTCAACGTTCCTAAATTACATCTTATCTTTGTCACATAAATCATTTCCGCTCGACAGCTTCTTATAACTGAAAACAAAAGCAAAAAATTAGCCGTTCTCAACATAACGTTCTTCTCGTTTAATTTATTCTCGAGATTATTATCTCAAAGTAGGCGCGACGTAAAAATATTTTGCTTCAAAATAATCGTAATGAGGCAAACTTGTCTTTAGATCAAAGAAAAAACTTTTAACGAAAAACAAAAAAATATAAAATAAAAAAACATGCCTCGGCTACAAAGAATTTACAATAAAATTATTCAACTAATTTTGTCGCCGCCAGAAATAAAATTAATACACTTAGAAACGTTTTCTACTTTTTATCATGACAGCTAATATTTTGACATGGTTTTGAGTGGGTTTTTTTCTAATCTTATTAATAATGTAATAAATGGATAAGCTTTTTCACTTGCAATTTATCGCTTTATTAAATATACGAATTGTTAATTCTCTTTAAATTTTCCAGTGTTAGATGAAATATATTTTTTTGTTTTGAAAAATGCCATCCGTCAGTTGAATTATATTAGCCTTCGCTTAAAGAAGTATGATAATATCTATTACGTTAATAAAGCTTGTTTGTTCAAAAGATTTTAATAATGTTAAAATATGAAACTTAAATAGTAATAGCACACCGTAGGATTTATTTTAGGGTAATTATTAAGGCGTTTTTGTTTCACGTTTATAGTGGAAGGAAAATGTCATTACCTGTTCCTGCCAACATGCTATTTTTTTTTAATATAAAAAAAAAACAAATACGTAGAAATTATTTTGCAAATTTGCAAAATAATAATTAAATTTTTGTTTAAATAAGGATTTTCGTAAAGTAACGCTATACACGCATGTATACAATAGCTACCTACTTAATCAAGTTTTATTAAAGTAATACACTAAATAAGATATTCATAATATTATCTGAAGGTGATGTTCAAAGTCTCCTTTAACTCCAAGACCAGAGTAAATCTAACTAGTAATATGCGGGAATCGTGACACTTAGCCCACGATATCTCTGCCTAATCTGCAAGGGACTTAGTGATATTAGTAATTATGTACTTAATACAATAAAATCTCTTACCGAATCTCATATCGGGCACAAATATCAGGGTATTTGTGCCCGATTTGGCAACAGACTTGCCACTTGTCACATCATAAGACCTAATTATCGTGGGCTAATCGTGAGTGCATATATATCTCTGCTTAACCTTTTCTGAGATATGGGCGTGACGATATCTTGATTTTTTCTGATTACAGTATCGTCGCTAGGGATCTTCAAGTATCGAACAACGATATATCATTGTCCTTTTCCATGTCTGTATGAAACGTCTGCTGATTGAGCTTGGCCTTGGTCGCAGTATTGCATGGCTTGTAGCGTTCACCTTATCGTGTGTTGAACTGTTCTAAAACACGTCGGCCATAGAGATGAACATGAATCTAAATTCAGAACGCGGATAATACGACCAGTACAAAAGTACAACACTTTCGAAATATAACACAGTAACGAGGATACTTTCGAAATTGGCAGCGTTATACTTATTCTCGATATTCAAACATTCGTGACGAATACATTCCTCGTGCGAGTGTGTAGCTTGATATAAGCAGTAGTCAAGGTCGATAATGTCATTGTACGAGCTTGCTGCGAATTCACACAGACCCAAGTTGTGTTTGTGTGTTCGTACACACATATTGAAATAATCTTATCATATAGGTCACCTTACACTGTTGATATAGATACTGATTAAAGTATTTTATTTGATTTTGCATGCACCAGTTAAAAATTTCATTTAATTTTGATTTAGAATCAAATTAATTAAAAAAATATTTTCAAATTCGAACTCTATTATGAATTCGCTACTTTTAATAAGCGAAACGTGATTTAAATACCGAATATAATCGGAAGCAAACGCGAGATCGACAGAAGTAGCTCTTTCTCGTTCTTTTACACGGAATTTGCATTAGTTATCTTTCGTTTCTTGACAGAAATTGACATAATATAAATATCAAATTTAGTATCGTTTAAAAACAACGTTTATAGAAGTCATTCCGTCTCGTTCCTTTGCACGTTTTTTCCATTTTCTCATGAGTCCTTTTTCTTTTTTATAAAAAAATAACGCGGGAAGTATCATTTTGACAGTTCCCGTGATATTTGAATTATTTGACACTATCCTTTCATTTGTCTATGTATATGTGCTGGATAGCTATATATATGAGTGATACTAACAACCACAAGTCTGATCAATATTTGTAAGCTTTTATAATCTTCTAAGCATGAGCTCGCTCATTTGTAATAGGTCAGTAACATAAGTAACAGGGGTGGATTTGTTATTCGTGAACGATGTTCTCTTTCCATTAAGTGATTGGTGGTTTGCCTTCTCTTCTATTGAATAGATGAAAAATGTATTATATATAAATATTAAGTGAATTAAAATAGCATTAACTCAAAAGAGTTTTCAAATTATATGTGTTTTTTCACATGAATATTGTTTTTATGGGATAACAATGGAACATTATAGTATGATCAAACAGTGAAATATTCAAGTCAGACATAAAAAGTAAGGAGAAGTTTTACAATAAATATTAAAGCTTTTTCAAAGTTTTTTTTTTAATTAATAATTTTAAAGATCTAATTTTTTTTTCTTATTCTCAGGTATAATAGTACATGTTTTGTGTGAAAATGGCAAGAACTTGACTACTTTTTATCGTTTTAGATTTTACTGGTTAAATACCTGGTTCCCGCGACACACCACGTAAAAAAAACTAAAACTTTTTAAGTTCATAGTCGTGGCCAACATTAGCATTAACTGGTCAATTATACCCGTATTTCAGTTAAGAATAACGTTGCTGGTCTATAATTGAAAACCTAAACCTAACGTACGTCATTTTGCCCAAACGATTAATCTATTGGCTAGAATAACAAGAAGCAAGCGTGCGAACGCTTGACAGACGTCACTTGTTTATACTGGCTCAGGTTATTTACACTGGGGTCACAGAGTACATAAGGAGAGATATCCACTACGCAGGTAAATGCAGCTCGCAAAACGCGACAATGACCCCCTTTAATACGAGGTCGTTTATGCAATAGCTAAGTGGGTGACTTCAATGTGGATATGATTGAGCAAGGCCGAGCCGACCTTAAATCTCTGAAAGTATAAAATAGCCAACTGGCCGCTCTCTTGGTACAAACGTCGGTAAACACCACAGATGTTGCTGGTGCGTGGTTCGAGGATTCCGCATTTTTATACCCTCCTCTGCTGTGTACCTAATCAATACATCTATACAAATAAATACAATTGGAGTGTCTGTATGTGATATTAAATAACCGCTTTTGACTAAACGTTTACAAGGTGCATATACCTACCAAAATTATATTTTTTAAAATTTTAAGTTATGTATATTTTTAGAGAGTGCTCCTACGAAGAAGGAAAACATCGTAAGTAAACCCGGATTCAATGAATTCGACCAAATCTAGGTTTGGCCTTAGTTTCCTTTCTGGGTTGCAGAGGTCGAATGGCAGTCGCCTTATGTAAAAACTGGTGTCCCAGTCAAATCCCCTAGATTAGATAGCCCTGATCATCTGATATAATACGGATAAGGCTAAAATGTAGAAGTGAATGTATCATCCTGCAGCATTTTGAAGTTGATTTGATGAAGTGACGACGTGTTTTCGCATTGGCAATGATTGCAAAACTATGTTATCTTTGCACCAATTGAGAACGGTATTATTAGTACAAGCTTGTCATGTGTTTGGTTTGGGGCAAACAAGTCAGTGTGTTGATTGTAAACTAACCTAATAGTAACGTTATTAGATTTATATCACTAAATGTCATAATTATATTTAAAACTAGCTGTTCCACACACGTTTTACCATTTCGTATTTTTAGTTTCAAAACCAAAATAATGAAAAATAAACTACAGTTGAATTTATTTTGGTTCCACAACGACTTTTAATTTTAATTAATTTCTGAACGACAGGATGAACATCAACTGTTTGACGGATAGGAACAATTTCTACGGGAACACGACTTTGTTGTAGTAAAAATTACTATAGGTACTCTTAGCATTTTTTTTTCATATTTGTTAATCTTTTGAACTTTCTCTAGACTTCCATATAACTATATTCAAAACCAATGTTAGCCAAATCTGTCTAAGTCACTTTCGAGTTTTTGCGGGACTAATATAAAGTTAAGTTTAATAATAAGACATGAAGTTACGCAAATAATGGGTGTTTGTATAAAGAGAGTAATAAACAAGTACGTAGGAATCGTGACCCTTGGACACTCCATTGCCGTAATGACGCCACTAATCGCCAACCTGGGTAGGCATTTGGCGTGAAGATATGTATATAGTATAATTTCATTCATCTACTAGATTAAACCAATTATTGGCGTCCGTAAAAGGAGCCAACCAAAGAAACGCTCTCTGTATGTCGTGGAACAAGACGTGTGTGCCAGTGGACTCACTATTAGGGATGCGTCAGACCTTGCATAGTGGAGGAGAAAAAGTTAGAAAGTGTAATCAACCGGGACTAACTCTAGAATGATGATGATGATGAAGAATTCATTTTTAAAATTAAAACCTGTGGAAGGTACATCCGTCCTATAAACACGTAAGCGAATAATATATTGGTTACCGTGGTTGATTTTCCAAAAGCACCATAACGATATTATCAACGAAATTATCTTTGAAAGTTCCTATCATGTTATCAGCGTATTCAGAGTTCAACGATCTTGTATCCACGTGGTGTTTACGCAATATCTAAAACCCAAGACTTAATCAAGACGCCTCGATCTGTCACATAAGTTTATTTACGTAACTTCGAGGTTATTACGATTTATTGCAGCTGAGGTTACGTGCTTTGTATTAAAAGTAAAACTCTTTGACTTAAAAACATATTCAACTTAAGTCGTTACCTTGTGAGAAATACTAATTTTGTTTTCTTAAAATAAAAAAATATCGTCATACCATATCTCTACGGAGTGGGCAGAGTACATAATTTGCACTCACTCAGGTCTCATGACGTGACTGGTGGCAAGTCCCCTGCCTATTCATTTTAAACCACGTTTAAAATAAATACTATATTATGGTTTTTTTTTATTCCAAATTTAAACTTATATTACAGTCATAAAACCTTTTTAGACTAAAAAACTGAAACTTATTAGCATTTTAAAAAAATGTATGCAATAAAATCGTCTGCAATTTGTTTCTATATTGAATGCAGTTGCAATTATGAAAATTATTTAGACTGAAAACGTCCAAATATACCACTAATTATCAAATTAACAAATAAATCACATTAAAAATTAATACTATAGTTATGTATTTCTTTAGATTCCAAACTTAAATTACTGCTATAAAACCTTTTTAGTCTAAAAAACTGAAAGTAAAGCACATTAAAAAAAACTATGTCTTCAAATCGTCTGCAATTTGTTTCCAAATTTAAACTCAGTTGCAGTTAAAAACTATTCAGACTCAAAAACATCAGCGTAAATCACGTTAAAAATAAATTCTTAATACGATTCAAGTCGTCTACAACTAAGAGGCCATTACTTTAGTTTCAAGTTATTTTATTTTATGCTGCATTAAAAACTAACCAAGATGGATGTTGCAGTGTATCTCTATTTATATATCTGGTCCGACCATAAACTGCCTGAGCCTGTAAACCGGTCAGCCCGGTGGTGGAATGTTCTGGCTCTCGCTAACTACGCTGGCTATCACTATACAAGACGATTGCAAACCTGCTAACAATGTATTTGTTTCAGCACGTCCTAAAACATACATTTTAAATTGGGAATTATATTTGGTTGTTTTTTTGTATGATGTTGAATTATTTACTCTTATGTACGCAATATGTTTTTGTACATTTTGACAACTGCTTTGTTGGAGTCTCGTCTATATATATGTAGGTATAGAGATGGTTACATACCAGCTTCGGTATTGTTTTATACACATTTGGTGTTTACTCTTAAATTCTTCACCATCTGAAATCTTTCTGCTTATTTCCCCTAAAATCTTACAAAAAATATGATTACAATAACATTATTTATACAATAGCAATATCGCAAAAGATTGCAAGTATGGATGGATGTTTGTTACTCTTTCACGAAAAAACTACTGGACATGTTTGGATGAAACTACAGAAAGATAGCTTATACATGATAATAAATAGACAAAGGTTATTTTTACTGTTTACATTAGAAAGGGGTGTGTTTTTACGCAATAAGTAGGTATTATGAGTCGGAAAAACTTATAAGGTCCCATGATGTGATATGTGACAATCTATATCGTGCACATATCAGACGTTGTTTATTTTAGAAAAACTGAAAAAAATCATAAAACAAGTTGCCCTACCTGATAATCTAATCTAGAGCCACGAAAGCCGGACACAAACTACAGACGATAGAGGTGATTATATTATTATGTCTAAAACCTATTACATAAAAAAATAATAAAGATGCTCGCTCAAGTATCGAGACGAAACGTGGAGTAAATTACTTAATAACATAGCGACAATCCTTAACGATATATCTTTTCAGATGGTTCTAGAACTAGATTGAATTTCGTGTCACTCTAATGCGATAGCGAAAACGTGAACAACATATAAAGTGGCTTTGGTAATGTTGTGGAAAAAAGATTTTTTGTATGACGTAATAATGCGATGGTATTAGAGATTTTTAACACGTACTGTTAGATACAAAAGACCGTGTGTGTAAATAAATAAATAAATAAATAAATAAATAAATAAAAATAAAAATAAATACATAAATCTGTGTTTATTAATCTGTGGATCGCGACACATAACGGAGTTTTCGAAGCCTATCGCGGGGGTTGCCGAAGGAAGAAAAAGAAGGTTCTGTATTAAAATTTATCATTTTGTGATGTATCTGTGAAGGAAGTCACCAGAATTTGTCAACTTGTCAAGTGGTTGCGAAATCAAAAAGATTGAAAAACACTGTCCTAAATAAAAGAATGATGACCATTAGATATAAAGTCGATGCAGAATTTTTCATATGAACCATGAAGCCGAAGGTTTCACTGGAGATTGCACTACTTACAACGATTTGTTCATAATATTAAACATATCTCTTCACTTTGTCAACTAAACGCAACTGACAGAAAGAGACGTTTGCCAGATGAGAGAGTATTAGCAATATTACGTATTTGGGACAGGTTTTTGTTAGTAGTGAGATCTAAAAATAGTACCTTTGGTTTCGTGGTTTATATAAAAGATTTTGAATTGACTTCTCTGTCTAATAACTGTAATCCTTCTATTAACTAAACCTTTAGCTTCGTGATATACATACACATTACGTAAATTTTCTCAAAATAAAAACAGTTAAAATTCTAACATTTTTTATAACTTTTTAAATCGGTTAAAAAGTTACCCAGTTTACGAGTTAAAAAATCTGTATCAGAATTGATTGATGCGGATGGCATTGAGGAGGGGAAAGCATTCGCACATTGTCTGGACCACGTCATTGTCGGTCCATCCATCATGCTGCCAGACCTATTATTATAGCTATTTCCAACCCGTTCTATGTCCCTAGTATGAGCTTTTCGTGCTATCGAATAATCGAGTCTATTTGGCACTATTCGTAAACGATATATATCATTTACGCCATCGTTGACATGAGTGATGTAAACTTAAGCTTGTGGTAAACCTACTACAGTAACGTCAGCGCTTGCTGGTAGCTTACGACTGTCCTGTTCCGGTTTGGAGAATGAAGAAACCAGTAAAATTATTCACTCATAATTCTTAACATCCCAGCCTCGGGTTGTCTATAGGTGACGTATATTCTTTCACCAGAAAATCTGTCTGATTTTATTTCCTAATACTACTTTCTAATACCTACAAACGACTCCAACGACTAAAAGTTACGTGAAAATTGTGTCTTTTTTGACACTTTATTCATTCTCAGTAAGTTAAATTGAGAACCAGCTTTCGAATCGACGATTCGAAACACATTGTAGTATAGCTTCGACTAAAACGTTTCAATCGTGTAGGCAGCTGCTTAAGACATTGAAAAATTCAGTTACGAATCAAAAGAATAGATTAAGGATAAAAGATATTTATATCCTTAATGTGTTCTTTTGATAAGAAATATTTATACTTACTTTTCTTAGCCATTAAGCCTATTTATTCTTTTTTGTATTTTACCACGGTATTGTTCCCTTTGGTTTATTTTAAAATTACTTTTACAATAGAAGATAACATTAAAAACTTAAATGGTGATTTTATAAATTTACTCAACTTTCATATTTTAATAATTTTTAATTTATTTTTGGGCGTATACAATTTTTTAACTCGTTGATAGGTTTTGATTAAGATTTTTATTTGAACTTTCTAAAATGTTTGCTGTACATAAAGTAAAGTCATTGTTGAAACTAGTTACTTTAAAAATTGTATTATTTACATCTGCATATGTATTTATGTAATATATGGTAATACTTAGGTCTCAGAATATATAATACATACAAACAGGCAGGATCATGACGTAATGCCAACGTCAATGGAATGGAAACCATAATGGGTTTGGTAGATCACGTATGTTTTCTTCAGCAAGCTAACATACACAGCCTTAGGATTTCACTTCACTTTTACTGTCTGTGTAGTATTTTAGGCGATGTACATTTTTTATCATTCGAAAACCCCATTTTCTAATTAGTACTCTAAAAATACCGGACGTTTACAAATATGATTTTGTCTATATTAAGGCTTTGATACTTAACGTTCGTCACGTTACAAAAATGCGACAGAAGTATCGTTATCTCAAGAGTGACGTCAAACCAGATATGGCTTATAAGGTGACCTTAGCTTTCTTTATATTCATGGTCATGGTTTTGGTTAACAAAACTGTTTTTGTAGTTTTATTATCTGGTTACATATATCTGCTATATGTTGTAATTTTGAGTTTAAAAAATATACGTACATATAATGTCTTATGACGTATACTTTGTTTCGTCCTGAGGGTGGATCTCATATTATTTTATAAAATATAGATGTTACCCAAACGCTTTATATAGTGCAGTAAAAGTGTTAAGTGAATTTTTTTCATAATCACATACCTATTATTAAATGTTTTTTATTAGCTGAATAATGTGTGTTCTTTTAAATCAGACAGCAAAGTATATGAAATGTTGGTAGAATAATTTTCTTTATTATTTATTACCTCAATACTTCAAGTAGATAGTTTAGTAGGTGTAAAATATAACTAATATTTTAAGAAAAGTTTTAGTTGAGTGTTTTTCGTTATTTATTACCTTGCTGAATTTTACGTGGATTTTAACATTTAAGATCAAGCTTTGTAATAGAAATGTTATGTGATTTTTCAGTGTTCATGGACTAACATTACTTACGTAATTCAATTTCTTAAAATTTGTATAAGAAAAGTGCCTATTTTTCAGCATTAATAATTTTTTAGCCTCAAAATAGCGATTGATTGCTGTTCAGTAATGTTATCTTAAGTTTTGGTTCAGTTTAAATTTAAAAAAATGAGCTGGACAATGTTTTTTAACGCAAACATTAACTAAATAGAGTTCATGTTGCGGAATTGTCAAGTGTCAACCATTTTAATCAATTGATCAAACGTATAAGGCAGAAAAATGTAGAGTGAGTATTATTCGTTGTTATTAGCTGAATTGTACGGTTGTATTGTAAAATAGAGCTTGTAGTTGGGGAGTGTCGAGTGAGTTATATTTGCCGCTACATTCAATGGATAAAACGTATTTAAGGCAGAAAAATGTAGAGTGAGTATTTTTTTGTTATTTATTAGCTGAATTGTAAAGCTTGGAGTGCGAGAGTGTCGAATGAGTTATATTTATCGCGATATTCAATGAACGCGGAGGGCGTCCGACCTTCCTCCGTGCGTGGGCTGAGCCCATGACACAGTTCACGGGATGTTCGGTGACGATCAGTTTTGACAGTTATAATTTTGCCATATTATGTTACTCTCACATGAAGCTAAAGGTACCTAGAGATTACACTCTTAGTAAATCCCTAATACATCAGTAGTACTATCTCATTCTCATAAGGCTGGCTGTTCCACTCTAAATCCCGGTTTGTTTTGACTTTGTCATTACAGATTGACCAGTTTAACGAGCGTTCATGATGCTCTTTAAAAAGACGAGAAAACAATATAACAGTTTTGGTTGGTTTAAGTATTTTTAATCTTAGTTGTGCAAACCACAAGACCTAGATTTATCTAATTTTCGAATCGATCAATTTTTTTATCACAAATAATCAAGTTTATAGGGATATCTTTTTAGGACTAAGTAATTATTTTATTTCTTAATTCAATCGGTTTTTAATTTTTTTTTCATGAATATGCGAGTTCTACAATAACCTAAATTAATTGATATTCTAAGGATGTTTAATTAATATTTAAGATTTCTTAGTCTTTAGTTTTTTCAATGATTTTCAAGATAATACAAAAAAACATAAAAGTACATAACAGACAAAATCTAAAAATCTAATAATCAAAAACATATTTTTAAATTGTTTGTAATATGTTTTTTAAAACTCTACAGTCATAGAATATACTCCATCACATATATGTTATATTATATGTATATATAGTTCTCAAATCAAGGCTATCTGGTACGTAGATCATCATAGTGTGCATAGATCATTTTTTGTAATGTCACTGTATAGTTTTTGTTGGTTATCACGATATAGTCACGTTCTCAGAGGCCTTGTGGTTACAGAGTAATACAAAAAGTGTAACGAGTTACCTCGTCTGACTGGAATATCATTAGCAAACTTATGATTACAAATGGGGAAGTCGTATAGGACTAATGGCGTAAACACTGGCATTGAACAATGTATTGCTAATAATTTAGTAAACTAGCAAAATAGGAATAGTGACACACATACATGACATATATGTTCTGTCTTTACAATTTTTTTTAAAAAAAAGCCTAAATATTTCATTTTTTACTATGCTACTTTTTATTTTTGGTAAAGCATAATTAAATTGATCTGTAATTGTATTGTTATTAATTTACCAGCTGTGCCCGCGACTTCGTTCGCGTCTTTTTAATTATTTTTTATAATTCTGAAATAAAATTCTAAAGTAAAAGTAGCCGAAGCTGTTCCTTAATACATTAACTATCGGCCAGTGAAAGTCCCGTCAAAATCCTTCCAGCCGTTTCGGAGATTAGCAGGTACATGTACCTTGTAAATATACATACGCACTTATTAAAAAGCGGTTATTTTAATATTACATATAGACACTGAAATTTTATTTATTGGTATTGGTAACATACAACCCGTAATGTTGCCGGGGAAAAAATATCGCATATCGATTCTCATTTTGAATAAATTTAAAATGGAAAATATAGAATGGATAAAACTTGAACTTGGATAAGCTATTTCGATTATACGTACACACATCATCACGCTAAGTCCCTTGCGGGGTAGACAGAGGGTATCAAGTGCTAAGTGTTACAATTCGAGGTATAACATATCATTAAAATGCAAAAAACAAAGCCGCCCTTCACAACTAGTCAATTAAAACACCCACTAACATTTACAGAAAAGGTCAAAAGATCCGGCGTTCTTGAAAAATAACTTGATCCTTTCACCTAATCAGTGTTTTTATTTGACGTCGAAATGGCTGAAAACAAAGGCATTCTTTGTCGGGCGATAAGGATTTCGTTGTCGGTTTATCTTCTCTGATAAGCGGTCAGTGACCCCACCGTTCCCGGATCGCTTGGCACATTAACTACAAACAACGTATAATCTGTGATTTACACTTTGAATGTTACTGACTACTATTCCATTAATATTATGAACGCGAAATTTTATAAGTATGGATATTTGTTACACTTTCTCATAAATACTACTGAATGGATTTTAATGAAATTTTGCAATAATTTAGCTTATACATTAAAACAACACACAGGCTGCTTTTTACCGACTACATTACAAAAAGCTGTTTTTACGCAATAAGCATTATAAGTCGTAAAAAATTTACGCTGTGATAACTAACCGGGAGAAGTCGCGGACGAAAGCTAGTTAAAGATAATATTTTATAAGAAATAAACATTGAACATTAATCATGAGACTTTGCTTCGCTTCGCTATCAATATTGACAGTTCTAGATATACGAATAACATACTTGCAAACGTAATTCTTCTTTATGGCCTCTGTAATCGAGAGTGGCATCGGTGTCCGATTTTGATGCACGAGGTTCCAGATTCGATTCCCGAATAGTCAAACTTGCTCTTATAACTTTTTAGTTTATCTGGAACACAATGTTACCTGAAATTGGTTTATGCCCGATATGATGACGGAGTTGCCACCTGAATATCATTGGCTAATCGTGGGTGAATATGTATGTACAAAGAAATTAAATTAATATTTTCCTGACTTATAAAACTTCATCACCTTGCAAATTTATCATTTTCGAAGAAACATGAGAGTGATGAATTCGCCACAGCGGCCGCTCGACCTACTTAATTTTCCTCTTTGTCTGTTGATCTGTAAACGTTAATGACCTATAAAACTATGTTGATAATTACTACTCATTTTCCTTGTTATTCTGCGAATATTTGGATTGTTTGCTGGTGTTATTTTTTTACCAATTCAAAAGGTAAACTAGCAAAATTTATTGCTGGCAATCCTTAAGTATACTATTAACTATGTACACTGCTGGGAATGGTGCATTGCCAACATAAATCGGAGCTTCTATGTTACCCTAAATTCTAACCCGGAACATGGTAGTTACGAGCAATATAGCGAATATAACGACAGGAAAAGATAATATTGTGGTATAGTAAACTTGTCTAGTATTTTTATTCACCATTTTATTACGTTTCACTGTAAAAAAAACAAGAGTTTACTTCAAAACTTAATCTTTGTACTATAAAATTGTAAACTAAGTTAAACTTAATTTAGGTCTATAAAACAACGTAATTAAATATTTTAATACATACGCAGGATTTTGTATGACATTTAATAGCATTTTTAAATGTATTTCAAAATTAAGGCTGTAATTTACGTAAGTTTATCTACACTCCAAATCGGAATAGGACAATATCGAGTTCTGCGGTTAAGGATATCAATATGCGCAAGATTTACAATCTAGTTTGATTCTCTTTACCAGAAATTCGATTTTACTAAAAAAATATTAATTATTATTATTATAAATATTATACCTCTGAACGATGACATTCGCAATAAAGAGATTAATCGTTTAAACAGTACGAAGCAATTGAAAATCCTCCTTTTTGAAGTCGGTTAATAAGTTATTAATACAAGGAAAACATCTTTAATAATTTGAATTATGAAATATCTTATCATATTGGGAGAATAAAGAGTCATTGACCCAGATGTGTTGGTAAACTGTTCTTAATTAGCCCTTATGACGATCGTCTGACCGATGATAAACTGGTCGCGTCACTCAAGGCGCCTTGACCTACTTAACAATATTTTTCTATTTCACGCAATTGGGTTAATATTGCCCTATGAACCCTTATCTATGATCTAAGTCGTAAAAGAACTGTGGCACTGAAAATCGTTTAGGGATAATAGTTGACTGTTATTTCGACGCTTAATGTTTGTGTGATCTATTTGATCCTATAAATATATTATGTACTTATATTTAAAGCAGTGTGGGGTTTTGGTTGATAGACAAAGAAACTCTAACAAAAACCTCTCAAAACACTTACGGAAAAGATAAAGGTCTACTCAGTCACTGCTAACCGGAGAATATGTGCCCGCAGCATTTAAAATCATACTTTACAATAAATTTACTTGGTCCCTTATATTACTGAGGGACCGACATATTTAGTTGAAAAAACACATTTAATAGTCAAAGAAATGCTTTTAATACGAGTAACCCTTACAATCAATATTTTTATCAAACCACAGGTTCAAAATGCAGTCAAGTGTCAAGGCTGTATGAGCATGATGTCAACGGCTGAGTTGTTTAACGAGGTCAAATACAGTACAAGGGCACATTGTACGCGAACTTTAGTGGGAAAGTCATTTAAGGCCACGTTGGAGCAATTATTGGGACCTTAAAACCAGTTTTTTAAGTTTCTAAACGAAAACCTAAGACGGTAAATCGGTTTTATAGATTTAAAATGAAAACACAAAACATTTAATCAATTTCAAGGTTTTTAAACGAAAATTTAAGATCGCCAAACTTACTGATTTTTTAAAGGTTTTCAAACGAAAACTCTAAGACCTTAAATCAGTTTGAGTTTTTAAGTGAAAAACCCTAAGACTTAATTAAATCCCAATTAGTTAATTACAGTTATTTTAACGAAAAACCTAAAACCTTCGTCGTGTTTCGTCTATCAGTCTTCTTAAAAAAAATTTACAAACAAAATATACTATCTATCATCTAGTTCAGGATGTAACAACCCCATCCGTCGCTACTAGTAAAATCTAAAAAGTACCTTCACGCCTATTATCCC